>CM023618.1:9812161-9894661 GCA_013358685.1 Antennarius maculatus
CATTCCTCTCCTTTCCAGGACAAACCTCCACCTCTCTAGCTTCTTCTCCACCTGTTCCCTGCTTTCACTATAGATCACAATGTCATCTGCAAACATCATAGTCCATGGGGATTCCTGTCTGACCTCATCTGTCAGCCTGTCCATCACCATAGTGTTACTTGTGTGCTCCTTCCTCCACTCTTATAGGTCACCCTATGCTCCTGCATCTTCTGGGAGAAAGTATTCACTATAGCCGTTTTTTGCAAAGTCAACCACAATCTGTCCTTCTGCATTCCTCTCCTGGATACCAAACCTGCCAATCACCTCCTCATCTATGTCTTCTTTAATTGAGGGTGACTTTGTTTCAGCCAGAAATCACTTTCTGTGTTTTACTATAAAAATCTCTGTCAGAGGGCTGCAGTGATAATGAGGGCAAAAACAACCAAAAATCCTTGAATCAGCAGAGGCTCTGGCCATGCAGAGTAAAGGGTCGTGTTCAGCGATGCAGGGCAGTGTGTCTCTGTCTAGGCCATGTGTGTCCACTGACTGCCGCTGCTCTGAATGGAAGTCAGATGCTGGCTTTATTTTTATTGGACAGCCCTCCAGCAGAAAATCACAGTGTGTGTCACCACATACCGATGTAAGCCCACCAAATTCATTCATGAGTCCACACCCCACCCCCACATACACATCAGCCTAACACTCAATTCACATGACTCCTCTTCATTGTATAAAACAAGAAATATTATATTATAAAAATAGTAACATTAAATTCTACATATTTTGTATACATATTTATAAATTACATAAAAACTAAAGCACTGTATGCTATATTGTAAATCACTATACTGTATTATAATTCCTGTTTTGCATTTACAATATATGGATACAAGTATTAGAAGTCAACTTTTCATCTGGCACTAAAAACTGCACATCTTATGAAATGGGTTTCTATTGCATGTAAGCCTTAAGACTCTCTGGCTTTGGCTGATGCCAGAAAAACATTACCTGCCACTCTGCAAACAAAAATTTTGTCAATGTGAAGAGTGAGGTGTCAAACTCACTTCACTCTTCACAGTCATTAACAAAATAAGCATACAATGGGAGGTAGAATGGCGGGCAGTCCCGTTGTGGAGTACCCAAATGAGCAGCTTGTGAGGGGGACGGCGCCTTGCTCAGGGGCACCTTGGCAGTGCTCCGGAGGTGAGCTGACACCTCACACTGTCAGCTCACATTCCAGGTGTATTTGGGCGGGAGCGGGAATGACCTTGGAACATTGGTCGACCCGCTCTACCGCTCGCTCTACCACTGAGCCACTGGGTTGTGTAATGTTCATGATTGATGATTCACACATTCAGTCATGGGTGCATGTGTGTGTCTTGATCGGTGCACACTGCGTACATCCTCACACCTCACATATGTTACAGGTAAATGTCTCACAGTCAAAATGTAAAGCCTCATACATAACCTTTCTGTGTTTGCTTTAGTGATACTACAGAATAGGGGTTTAAACATGAGAACATCTTCTTCCTTTACATTTAAAAGCCAATGTGATCACATGATGTGTCAAAATATCTGATACCTGAACGTCTCATTTGTTAATTTATAGGCACAGACATCTGTCTATTGTGTGTTCACTTACTGCATGAAGTTTGTTCACGCTGTGAACTGACATAGCATGGTTTCACCTTTGCATGTGCCACTATGGGATGATAATACACATTAAGTGCTTAACTTGTAGTTTAAGTTGCAGATGTATTGAATCTTATTTGAGGCTCACTCTAATTTAAAAATGATGAAAATTCATTTCAAAGCATTTTTCTTATTATTCATTATTGCATTTACAGGCAAGTATACTTTCAGTTCCATGAATTAAACAAAGCAGTAACTTTAGATCTTGATGCCTGACTGATGAGTGAAAGGGAAACGTGAGAGCAGCAGGTGGAAGAACTGTATTTAATAATGAAGGAGAGAATATAAGACAGCAATCACTCACATTTAAGCTGGAAGTAACAATAAACTTGCTCTGACCAGGAAGCAGCTGTACATGTTAGTAATAAGTGTTGATGTTAAACGTATTAAGGTTTGTCTTGTAAAATAATGTTTTATATGTTCTGAATGTAATTTAAGGCATCCCAGTGACTACATACTGTATTGTTCTATAAAAAGATTCCATGAAATGCTTCACTAAAGCACAACTTGGAAGTAACTGTAGTACTTGAGTACTATGATGTTTAATGTCTGTGGGACATATTGTATTTTTCTAGTTAAGCACATTTTTCTGACAGCTTCAGGTACATTTATAAACATGTTGTTTTATGACATCTAAACACATTAAAAGACCTTAAAATATTAAGTATTGTTAAAAACAGAATCACCCAAAGTACAGTTAATACAATTTATCAATCATTTACGTGAGTTAAAAATTAATTAGCAAATATTATTCAACTACCTTGAGGTATACTCTATTGGATTATTAAAGGTAATATTGTTAAGGCTGCACTTTGGGCTCTGAGTAATTTTCATTTCATTTCATTTGTTTTACTAGTCCAAGAACTTATCAGGAAATCAATAAATAATCATAAAATCATTACAGACTGAAGATAACAATCACAGAAAACATTTCTCAATAATTAAACAGTAGAGGTGCAGCAGATTGTAGAATTGACAGCTTGACAAAAAAAAAAACAGTGGTCATAAATCGTCATTAGAATTCTTCACAGAACTTCAAAGATGGAGTTCTTCCACCTGAGGGAATAATTTTCAAAGGTACATTTAATGAAACTTCGGTTCTTTCTCAATGAAAGAATTTCATAAACATTTATTCATATTCTTTAAGACGAAACAACCAGTAGTTGTTTTGCCTTGACAAATCACCAGTTTATCACAGGGTCACATAGAAAGACAAACACCCATTCATGCTCACGGTCATGGTCAATGTGATGTTATCAACTCAACTACAGTTTTAGTGTTAGGAGGAAGCTGGAGAACCTTGAGAGAAGCCATTCAGACACAGAGAGAACAAGCAAACTTGCAACAGAAAGGCCCCGGGTGGAATCAAACCAAGGACCTTCTTGCTGTGAGGTAACATCGCTACCCACTGCGCCACCGTGCTGCCCAAGTCTCATTACGAATACTAACAACTGACTGATCCCATGGTGTATTAAATGCTACAAAGGAACATACAATCTGCCTTTTCAAACATACTACCTTGTTACCAACAAACACGCAGGTCTTCTAAAAAGTGCATCATGAGATTGTATGTTAAAATAAATGGCATTCAGACAGGCTCAGGTTTGATATATCATATGACACCACATGTGCAGAGGGATGATAGATAACAGACCAAACACAGTAAAACATTACATCACGAAGCATTTGTCACCTCCAGGAACCACACTGATACTGGAGATGTCATCCCAGCAGAATATTAATTATACATACAGAGTGACAATTGTGTCTACCTGCTTGGAGCTGCCATAGCAACAAACCTCGCTATGAACCTCTATCGTAGAAATTTAAATAATGGGAATCATGTTTTATAGTCCAATCATGTTAGCTAATTCTCATTTCAGCGACTTGACTGATAATCAGGCTTTCAAAACAATCATTCGTCATGTTTATATCATTAAAGAAGTGTATCAGAGTGTTTTTCAGTAGACTCAGTTCATTTTACATTAGTGCACCCTTATTACAGCAGTAGTTGATTTCACACACCAGAAATGCCAACCTCAATCCATGGATGACCTTGCAGGAAAGACAAAACGACCAGTCATTCGATGCCAAGTTAATTTTATCCCTGATGAAATGAAAATTTCAAACTTGGGTAATTAGAGAAAGTTAGACTTCACCTGCACACACACACACACACACACACACACACACACACACACACACACACACACACACACACACACACACACACACACACACATCACACACACACACACACACACACACACACACACACACACACACACACACACACACACACACACACACACACACACACACACACACACACACACACACACACACACACACACACACATTCCAGTGGTGCTGATAAACTGCTGCCACTGGCTGTAATATTTTGAGGCTGTGTCTTGATGTCTTGATGTCTTGATGTCTTGAGCTCTCAGTTTATTAGGTTTTATACGAATGTGCTGACGGCTGTTATCCCTGTTTGTTCAGGGTCACACTATTGAGAACACAGGAAGTTACATTCACATGTTCCAAATTCCAAATGTTCATAAAAATTATTATAATATACATTACAGTTGTACATGTATCATGTCCACCAAGAAAAAACAGTGACAGTGCTTTCCCATGACATTCTGGTTAACAGCTTAATTTATCTACCTGTATGGTGTACAGGTAAAAACATTGAACTTTTGACAACTATTTTGAGAAAATTACAAAAACCACAAAACGTTCTGTACGGTAATATCACACTGACCACTAAAGATTACTGAAAAACATATATTATGATCTTATTTATAGCGGGGTTATATAGAGGAAGGGCCATAACGCTGGAAATGAGAAATGCGTATCCCTCTGGGAGCGTCAGTGCATTCCTCTCACATCATATGAGACATTATGTGTGGTCAAACAACAAAATGGATCGAGGACGGGACTAAAGGAAAGAGCAGCATGTGTGTCATCTAAATGGAAATGGATCACCTAATAGGTTGTATGGTCGGAGAACCTGATAGTAATTTGCATTCCATATACTGTATAATGCTTGGAAATTGACACTTTAGTCCGATGATGGAACTAGAGTTAAAGTACTGAATATGATTGACAGGTTGAAATTGCCATCTTTGATTCTCAGAGAATCAATATGTTGGGAATACATTTTGTATCACCATATTTCCATATAAAAATGGAGTTTAAACACTAATAACTATATTCATCCATCAGCCTTACAGTACATCCTCTTTTAAGCAACCACTGTACTTAGAAGGCACATTTGGCAAAATTCAATTGTGCAGGAATTTCATTGTTGCAGTTTTATTAATATTACTTTCATATGTTTTCTGTAAAATTGTAGAGACAGAGGTATAGTCAGGATTCATTCATTCATTCATTCATTCATTCATTCATTCATTCATTCATTCATTCATTCATTCATTCATTCGGACCACTACCATGTCAAATTCTCGCAGTTGTCCACAAGGTGGCAGTACATACAAATCAGCTGCAGTGATAAAGGATATCGTTTCAGCATCCAGTCACTGCAGTTACTGTACACTGAGTCCCGAGTTTTTGTTTGTTTGTAGCCGCATAACGATAGATATGTATTTTTACTTTCAATTGTATTCATGTCACACTTCAATGACTCATATGAAGGAAATTGAAATGGAATCTTAATTAGGTCTCAAGATCCATAAGTATACCTGACCTGGATTTCAGCAGCAGCAGGATCAAGACTCAGTTCCTGGAATACTAATAAGGACACCTAAATTTTAACTGAAGAGAATTTAAATGGAATTTAAAATAAAGGGAAGAAATTATGTATTTATTTCCTTAGTTTATCTTTGAAAAACTGAACTTTAAGTCTCACTTTGTAAAAAATAAAGAGCGTGAAGAAGAAATTATCTTGATTGAAAGGCTTGAAGACCCTTTTTTAATGGGTTAATGACCAGTCATACATCTACAGCGAGTGGCCTGGACTTTCTTTTCTATTAGGCTTGAATTTATTTATTTTTAATTGGATTGAAACATACCATATCATTTTAGCATTACATTATTAATTGTAAAATTGTTCTGGTATAATTCTTAACAGATATCACTTAATTCAAGACCTTTTATATAACAATTGAATTAATATGCAAACCAGAACAACTAAATACTTTGGAAACATTAACTTCAATTGTCAGTATTAAGAAGAACATTAATTTGTCCAATGATGGACAACTTAATGTCCAATTATTTAACTGTGGGAAATAAGTTCACCGGTGACAGGTCAGGAGAGGGAGATGGGCAGGTAAACTCTAAGTACACCTTTAAGGAGAGAGACATTGTGACAGGATCTACTGCAGGAATGACTGCACTGTTGATGCAAAAGCGTAGATTTTCTGTTGACCACAGGGTGATGCTACCAGTCTCTGTTAATAAAATCACATAGGTGTACAACAGTTCAGATACATTTGCATTCAGTGACATATCTATTCACACATCATATTAGTCATAATTCACAGTTTAAACAATTTCTTGAACAAACCAAAAGTATTTTAGCATTTCTATATGTTTCAGAAAAAATTATTTATGAAACACAAATACTTTTTCATGATCATTTAATTTTTGCCAGTTAATGCTCATGTTACCATTTTTGAGAATATAAATATATATTGACTTCTTGATTTGTCAAATTATTTCAAATCCTTTGGTTTGCTAATAGTTTTCAGAAGCATGTAAGCTATTGCCTTAGAAGAAATTGATCCATATTTTCTCTGCTGATTTAATTCTTACAAATACTGTTCTGATAGTACTGGTAATCATTGTCATCAGATGTTTCATTCGAACATTTTATGTTTAATTGTGGTGTCATATTTAATTTGTCGCAAATAAAATGACATTTCAAATATAAAATAGGTAAATTAATAAACAAATAAATAAATAGTAGATGACAGTGATTTTCAGGGTGAGATTCCTTTTCAAGCTGTTGATACTTTGGTGACATAATGATGCGACCTTGTGGGCTGCAGTCCACCTACATTACACAAAAGTGTGATGCATCCGTTGCCATGTTTGACCTGGACTTTAGTGGCTAGATCATCAGCTTGAAGTGCAGTTTCATTTGGCTTTGCTGAATAAATCTCACATGTGGGTGGTGAACATAAGTCTGGACTTCAGAGGTTATAAGTTCTGTTGCGCTACAATGGTAGTTTAGCCTCGCTTAGACCAGTTTAATCTACATTTTAATTAGAATATTCAGTTAATAGCCAACAGAAGTTCCATTTAGAGTAACAACTATGAATAATCAATTCACCCAACATGATGTAATTAACAAAAATGGACTGCTGGGCCCTCTTTATCTCTACTACCTCCTCTTCTCTATGCATGATGTGCTGTAGTTCTCTGCTGAAATAAAGGATGGAAAGAGGTTGCTGTGTTATCAAACACCAAAACAAATAAAGTACACATGTGTATATTGGTGACATATTGAAAGATTTATAGCTACATTTTGCAAGACGTATACAAAATGTGCATAATCAAACAATGAGGTAGAACCCTCATTTTCTGTCATTTTCTTCAATGGTGGATTAAGACATTTTTATTACCTGTACACAAAGTATCTTAAGCAGATACATGAAGCCCATTTGAAATACTGAATTTACCCTAAACTCAGCTACTTATCAGTAGCAGCACTCAATTTCTACAATCATATCTTTTAATCTCCCAGATCCAGATTATGATCTACATTATAATCTGTATCTGTATCCAGTGGTAATGTAATGTACCCATAACTGAGTATTTACGGTTGCTTGATCTTCTTCTATTTGTTATCATACTGAAAAGACATTTGAAAACAGTTCTATCTTGTAGTGTTGAAGAAACTGAAAGAGTGATCTGCAATCATCAAACGTGCCTGGATTCAGATATTTTCAAAAGTTTTAATCAACATTTACCCTTTATAAAATTTCAGCAAAATCAGTGGGGAACAAAAAAAAAAAGTTTTTTTTTTCCAGAATCGTCATCATTACATTCAAGATGACAAAAATGGTAATTTTTGTGAAAAAGAAGCAAGCAAGCAAATGCCTTCGAATGACTGTGGATGAGATTAAAGGCTTTAAAAATAAAAGTTGATTGAAGCTATTAGAAACAAGCAATAAACAACAAACAAATAATAAACAGACATGCTGTTCAGATTTCCGTTACGCGTACGTCTTTGCGTCGATTATTTTGTCGTTTTATTTTGAAAGACACACCAGGAAGTTTTATTTTGTAGTTTTTCTCGGTAATTGCACGCACCTGTATAAATGGAGGCGTCAGTTCGCAGGTAGCTGGTATCCTCACACGTTAGGCTACCGGACACAACAACATTAGAGCTATGTCTGAAAAAACCGAGATTAATCTCTCTGGAGTCAAGCAAAGTCACGGCGTTTGGCTCGTAAAGGTTTGTCCACCTGTAGACAACTCAATTTACGTTCGAGGGTCGGACAAATGTTGAATTTCTTATCTCATTTATAAAACATGACGGCGTAAACGCAACACAACGGGTTGATTTTAATTAGGCTACACTTCAATAGTCTTAAACTTACCGGCGCTTTGACTGTTGTGACTAAAACAGCATAGTTTTCTTAATTAGAATGGCTCTGAATTCATCTCTCAGGTTCCTAAATATTTATCTCAGCAGTGGGGAAAGGCTACAGAAAAGGGAGAAGTTGGGACGATTAGCATTGGAAAGTAAGTTATGAAAAGGTTGATTAAGAATCTTTAAAGACATACATGCACATTGAGTTTCTATGCTTAAATCTTGTCCTGATAATGATTTTTTTTATTTACCTGACAGAAAACATGGGAAATCAGAGGTGAGATTGTTTCAATTTAATTCAGCATGCAAATAAATTTATTTTTTATAACTGTTTGCTTCTCCATTTACTTTCACTTATTGTTGTTTTCCTTCTTTGCTCTAGCTAATAGATTCTAATTAAGTGCAGTCACTGGATTTCAACGCTTTTGTTATTTGTTTCATAAGAAAAACAATTACATAAACATTATAATTAGTATTAATTATGTTAGCATTATGTGAAACAACTTGAGCTTAGAGCATTCCCCTTGTCAGTAATCGGCGTGTCCCTCGGCAGCATAGATTATTGAAGTAATCTCCTGTGGGACAGCAGGCCACTCCTCTCTCAGAGCGGCCTTAAGTTGCTTCTGAGGCAGTGGAGGAAGTTCACATCATTCTCTCGTTCTCTTGCTCGATCAGCCCCACGGGTTTTCAATCGGGTTCCACAGTGATGTCATTCTCATGTAAAAACTGCCCCATATGATTTTTTATTGCTTTACACAGACATGTCTGCACCGGTTGTGGCTGTGATCCTGACTGGGTCTTCATTTGTGGTCAGTCTGTCGTTCACCTGGCTACATGAAGTGTAGGAGTGCAGACTTTTGAGCCGGGCGTTCCACTCCTCTGGCATGACAATCACACTATGCAGCCACCTGTGGCATTCTTGTAGACATCGTCTTCCCCCTAATATTCATTCCGTTTAATCAAAATGAGTTGGTTCAACAAGAAAGTGCTCATTTGGGATTTTGTTAAAATTCTTAGTGTACTATTTAAGTGTTGCTTAACTATTTCTTCCTCTAGACTTCTACCTCTAGACTTCCTAAGTAATAACTAAACTTTTTGCATTATTGATGATATGGTTTATTATCTTGTCACTTTGCAAATGTGTTTTTGCAAGCAAAATATAATTAATATTTGGCCCTCATTTAACTTCTGGTCAAAGTTCATTGAAAGAAATGGAGTTGTATAATGATTAATCAAGTTATCAACTGACCTAAAATTATGAGTCATTTGTTTTTATGCAAAAACATGTGATTCCAGCTATTAAAAAATACTCATTTAAAATGTTTATGCAGATGGTTGGACAAGAAATGTGTAGTTATCCATTTGGGTCTGGTTATAATAACCTTCATTATATTAGAGAGACCATTAAGCAGATGAATCCATAATGAAAACCGTCATTAGTTACAGTCCTGTAGAGAAGAATAAAAACTAGCTCTACCAGCTTCACAGATAACATATCAGATAAATATTTGAGCAATGTTATTTTATGTAATGGGGTCACGCTAACAGCCATTTCTCTGTATTGACTGCTTATTTTCAATACTAGTAAAAGCATTCATCCTTTTCAAGTGCTTTTACAGGATGTTGTTGGCTCTACAAAATGTGACCTGAACTGATGAATTAAAAACTGAGTTGTCAATAAGACTTCTCCACAGGGCTTTGACTCAGCTGTGTTTGCCAGGTATGTTTCAGCCTGAATGAGGAATTGACTGCCCTGGGTGCTGTGGGGGAGAATGATGCATCACTGCAGGTCCCAAAGGATCACTCCTTCACTATGCATACAGTAGGTGGACAGACCATGGTGGTCT
This sequence comes from Antennarius maculatus, assembly GCA_013358685.1. NCBI lineage: Eukaryota > Metazoa > Chordata > Actinopteri > Lophiiformes > Antennariidae > Antennarius > Antennarius maculatus. Next base: position 9,822,248 of record CM023618.1, read on the forward strand.
TCAGTCAGAGTGACACAGGTCAGTCTCAGTCTGTTTCTTTTGTGTGAGGATGTTTTAAACTGCAATTGGCTAGAGGTCTCTGTAATAAACATGACAGAGTCTGTATTTCATGTGATGATCAAGGCAACACAGATGTTTTTATCCTACACAGATATGAATGTTTGCAGTAGATGGGTTGAGCAAAATTGTTTTGAGGAATCCTGTTAACCAACACAGAGACCAATAAGGCAAAGCAGGCAAAATACAACTTTTATTAAAGGAACGGGAAATATATATATGTGACTGCCATATACAATCCTATGTATTTAATAGTACCTATGACTTTATTTTAATTGATTTGCAACATATTGGTGTGGATTGTACTGTAAAATCAAAATATTCAATGTGGGCTCTGATTATGTCAAAGATGTTTTCTGCCTGGCTCGCCGTATTATTCTTGTGTAATTGAGCCAAAGGGAGGGATTTGCATCCATCCCAGTTCTTAACATACAGTATGACTGCATGCTTGTGTGTTAGCGTGATCTCTACATTATAATTAGTGTGTTACATGGGACGGTTCCACTGTCATGTTTATGTGTAAGGCAACTGACTAACTAAACTAAAATTACTATTATTCTTTCAAGACATCTGGAAAAAAATGCCAAAAGACAGCTTCAGTTTGGTGAAACATGAAATTAATAACAGGATGACTGTTGTTTTGTGTCTGCAAGTGTTGTCAGGGTTGTGTTGTTCAGCTACCATGAAATAGCTGATTCTCATTGTGTTATTTTGAAGCTCTGCTGACAGTGCCTTGAAATGACTGTTACTATAAAAGTTAAGCAAGCAGAATTCTAAAACGGAGTGACTGAACTTGATGTATTCTGGAGAGCAAGGAAAACATGCATCTACTTTCTGTTGCTGATAACCCTGGAACAATTTGTTCAAATGTAAGAACATAATTTACAGATGTGACTTTTGACGAATATTTACTTTATATTTCACCATGAGATGATTTGTGTGCAAGATTCATCATGGTTGCTTACGTCCTAATTCTGTCTGCTTCTTATTATACTCAACAAAAATATATTTTTTGCGTTTATATTTTTGTTGAGTATATATACTGAGGATGCATGTGGATGTTTGTGGCAAGAGATGTTTCTTTTTTTTAGCTCAGGGGGATATGGCTGATTGCTGTGAAATGGCTGCTGGAGACCAACCGTAATGCAAATAGAAGCTGTAGATTCAGGTGCCAGTCTGCATTACACAGTAGCCGTCGTGTAATGTTTACTCAATGCATTCAGGGTTGTGTCCAGATTGCATGTTGTCAGGTGTTGAAGAATATCAATGTGTGAATAGCTTTTAAATTTAGCCCTGAGCCCTCTGTCTTTGAAGCACCGTCTTGTTTTTACCGTCAAAAGAACAATTAAAAACCACATAAAAACTCAAGTTTCTGATGGGTGTTTCTGTGTACTGTAGGAAGGCACCTACAATCAACAATCACTTTGACTTTGAAAATGACCAAGAGAAACAGGAAAACATTAGAATAATTTCATTAGCCAGCTGAGCAGGCAGCAAACGAGGTTCAGGAAAACCAAAGGATGACATGAATTTGATTATTTCTGCCAGCAGCAAAGCATCCTGTTTATTTTGACAGATGCTGATAATGTGTATTCCTGAACTCGGATCCAGTTACATGCTTCTCTAACTTGACACCATTTTTCTGTAGATTTAGGGTAAATGAAAGCAATTGGATAATAAATTTCATCATCAATCATTATGACCTCATAATATATATGTATTATTTTGCAGAATTTTCAGTCAGAGAAAATAGTCAAATCCTTTGAAATAGTCAGAATTTAATATTCGTTTAGGACATAGGATGAAGTAATGATTATGTATTAAATTCTTTTACAATCCATCTAACTTGAAAAGTGTCACATTGGTTTTTAATGAGGTGCTATGGTTTTGAATTGTATTAAAATTAACATTTTAATACAATTTTCGTTCTCGCGGTTAATGCGTTCCAGGAACCACACGCGATTAACAAATTCCGTGATAGAGCGACAAACTATCTTATTATTTACAGTAATTTAAATGTTAATGACCATCCCCATACTGATATTAAACCACCTTCTATTTGTATTACCCTTTCACACACTGTTATCAACTGTTTAAAGCACTTTTGTTTCTCACGGAAGTCTGAGACTCATGGAACGGAGCGTACTTCTGGATGTTGTCAGCCAATAGAATGCGCGTATGGTATCACGTGACTGCCTACCAAAAATCCGCGAAGTCGCAAGTGTTGATGCGCGAATGCGCGAGGGTGCACTGTATACTGTATTATAACCCCCACCACCACCACCATGTGACCCTTAACATGTACTACCCACAGTAACTACTGGATTAGACTTTCTGCTTGTCAGTACCATGACATCAGGTGATTTTTTTTTCAAAAGGTACATCATGTAATTGTCAGGAAACTGCCTAAAAAACGAATGAAAACTGAAATAACATTTTTCCTCATTAAGGTGCGTGCTGTAGTCACAAAGGTTTTGTCTGTCACCAACCTCCCGCTCTTTTAGATTCACACACACTTAATGCATGATGAAGGATTTTTTTGCTTCTCTATTTCAGGTTTGTTTTTTAATTACAATTGGTCTTTTGTTACCAGAAACTAAGAATAGCAACACTTGAAAATGGTCTGAAAATATGTTTTTCAATTGTAACAAAACAATAACAAAATAGATGTAATGTGTGTCCGAGGATTGTCAGGATGATATTCTTGCATTTGAGAATGTGGAAACATGACATTTAGGAGGCGTAAAAACATTTTCTTAAAGGTGACTGTGCTCCAGATGGCTCACTTCATGGTAAAGGTGCACCGATAACAAGAAGCAGGATAATGTCCCCTGAGATGTGGTGGTGTGTAGTCTGTTTACCTGACCGGCGCTGGGCTCCACCCCCACTCGCCTACATGAAGGTGTATTGTATGACACCGGTCTCCCACACGCTTTCTCGCACAGGCAAACAGACACACACAGAGAAGCTTTCTACTGTGAGCTGTATCTTTGTGTATACACTGTATATATGTAAATATACATATATATATAAAATTAAAAATTTGTAATGGCACTGGTATTTGTTTTAAAGTACGACACATAATTTCACATATAGTACAAAAGTGTATGGCAGTGACTTTTATTGTTTCATGACCAAAGTGTTTGATCCTATTGAGCGTTCCTTAGTGGTTTTAACCAGGCTTATCTACTGATGCCCATTTGTTAGGCAATTGACAATCCAGACAACCACAGCCACACTGGATTGTAAAGATTAGGCACAAGCAATGAGGCTTTGTATTATTCTTTCCTTAGCTTTTCTTACGCAAGTACTCAATGAGCCAACAGCAATGAGAGGTTGCTAATGGTGACCATCGGTGATTGATACCGACACGAGAAATGTCTGGCATGGCTTTTGTACTGTAAGGCTGCTAGCTAAATGTTCCTCCATTATTTCCCTTCTCGTTGTTCTGCTTTGTTCCGGAAAGGACCAGGTATTGATTAAGAGGTTGCTAAGCAACAGGCGTAGTTGGCAGAGAAGTGTGGAGGGGAGAACAGAAAGCCAGATGTAATGCTTTGCTCTGTTGCAGTACGACTTTCCTTCAGCTGCATCTTTTCACTCAAACTTTACACACCTTGGTAATCACTTGAAATGTATGAAAACCATAGTATGCACGTACGTCCTTGACATTTGCCATTTGTTGATTTGTCATTGTGTGTGTGTGTGTGTTTTTTTTTTGGTGCATTGTGGTCTGTTAAGCACACTTTATGCAGACATTTTCATTTCCGTTGGTTTTTCCTTATTTCTATTACTATTCAGTTTAGTTTCAATCACAGTAACTCATGACTTGGCTACCAGTCCAACTTTTGCTTCGGATTTTCATCTTCTCTATAGTGAAACTCTTTGATATATTTCAAAAGGATGGGTCAGGAGTTTTCAATAGTTAAAATTGATGGCCATATCATTTTATATCATTAAATTAAAAAAACTCCTTTGCTTCTTGTGTTTTCAGGAATATCAATGAGCTATACCATTTTGATGTGCATTTTTTAGGTGTAAATGGAAATAATGCACTTTAAGTAAAAAACAAAAAACTATAACCACAAAACAAGCACAGCAATAAACAAAACAAACGTGGCAACAAACATTTTTTCTCGACTTTTGAAAACGCACCATGGAAACGGGCTTAATGAATAAACCATGATGTGCATGAAGAGTTGACTGCATTGTTACAGAAGCTCCACTGAATAAATGGAAAAATAGTGGATGAAAATCTCAAATTTGTGTGGATGACATTGTGACATTAAGTAACATTATTTCCTGTGTTTCCTTCATTGTATTCACTTTTGTAGGTCATGCTTTCTTCACTTTGTCACTCTTCTTCTGTAGTTTGAGCTACCAACTGTTAACTATGATAGTCATAGTCAACTTTACTGTCAAATGTACTGTATATCTGTGCTGTATGCAAAACATACAGCACAGATGAAATTACAGTCCTCTCAGACCCACAGGCAGTAAAAAAAACACGAAAGAACCGCTGAACCTGTTCCCAATATTTGTACTGTAAGGGATGGTAACAGACCCTGCGATGAGCTGGCGACACGTCTGGGGCTTACCCTGCCTCTTGTCCGTAACCAGTTGGGATAGGCAGAAAACCCGTAAGGTTGAGCCACAAGTTAGAGTGGCTGAAGACTATTATGGTCGTCTTGTCCTCAGGAAAATGAATGGATGGGATGGATTGATCTCCTTTTCAATGTTACTGGGAATTGGGTAGAAATGTTCTTCCATTTGCATTGAAACGTGGCGATTGACAGAAAATTTCAAAAATATCAGTTATCAAGTGAAATCCCAACAGCATTGAACCTGTGCATGCTGTTGGATCCTGGGCAGACTGTCGTAGGTGTTTGCTGAGGGAGTGTGGCTGACTTGGCCTTGTAGATTCAATTCAAAACTGTGGCTCCCGCATTGCAGAGGGATTAAAATGGAATACCTCTGACTGGATACCTCTTGAAAGGCATGACTTTGTAGTTAGACGACGGTAACAATCTATTCTTTCAGGACTTTATCAGACTTCTTTCACAAGGACTCAGCTGGCCCCCATAATAAATTCTTGGCATTCACTTCCAGCTTTCACCAGTCCCTTTTTTCAGGGCCGAAGTTAAGACAGATAGCTGTGTGCCTGGGCTGTTTCCATAGCAGACTTCAGCTCTGCCTCTGCGTTTTGTAAGGTGAGATGAGGCTGTGTTGTGCCTGCCTCAGTCCAGGGGGAGTTTTCAGAATTTCTGCTGTCAGAAAGCTCATCAGAGAAGGTTTGGGCTGTCAGCATTTTATTTCACTGCTATCAGCTCTCTCACAGTGCCTCCAGATATGATTTGCAATATAAGTCATTCTCACAGTTAGTACAGTATTTTTTTGTATTTATTTCTTAATGTAATATTTGTATTTCTTAATGTGTATTTATTGTTGTAATGTAGCTCTGTGCACTTTAGCATCAAGTCCTACAATCTTATTTATAGAGTTGATCGCGTTCACACGGACAGCCATGCATTTTATTTATTTATTCCACCAGGAACCTCTTTTAAAGGGGCCTATTATGAAAATAACATCTTGACTTTGTGATATTCCTCTGGAAATATACATAATAATATGGATATATACTCAACAAAAATATAAACGTAACACTTTTGTTTTGCTCACATTTTTCACGAGATGGACTTAAAGATCTATAATTCATTCCAGTTACACAATATTAACATTTCTCTCAAACATTGTTCACAAATCTGTCTAAATGTGTGATAGTGAGCACTTCTGCTTTGCTGAGATAATCCATCCCACCTCACAGGTGTGCCACATCAAGATGCTGATCTGACATCATGATTAGTGCACAGGTGTACCTTACACTGCCCACAATTAAAGGCCACTCTGAAATGTGCGGGGTTTTTTTTGCTTTATTGGGGGTCTGGGGACTCAGAACCAGTCAGTATCTGGTGTGATCACCATTTACCTCAGGCAGTGCAAAACATCTTCTTCGCATAGAGTTTTATCAGGTTGTCAGTTGTGGCCTGTGGCATGTTGGTCCACTCCTCTTCAATGGCTGTGCGAAGTTGCTGGATATTAGTGGGAACGGGTACACGCTGTCGTATACGTCGGTCAAGCATATCCCAAACATGCTTAACATTTCCGGTGAGTATGCTGGCCATGCAAGAACTGGGATATTTTCAGCTTCCTAGAATTGTGTACAGATATTGTGTATCTGGAATGAATTATAGATCTTTAAGTCCATCTCATGAAAAATGTGAGCAAAAACAAGTGTGTTGCGTTTAGATTTTTGTTGAGCGTACATTAATGTATGCAATGGATATAGTACTCAGGAGCTCAGGCAGGCAGTCTTTATTCCACAGACTTCAGCTGGTATTATGACGTGTCTAAAACACCACCACACTGTTGCACTACCTACTTGAACCATTGCTATACGACATAATAGATCATGCTACTAATTTCCGACCCTACCATCAGAATATAGCGGCAGAAATCTAGTTTCACAAAACCAGACAACCAATTTTCTAATTATGAGCCAGCACCATTTTACTCTTCTGTTCTTAGCCGACAGGAGTTGATCTGCTCTGAGGTTTAACTTATTATTCATTCATATATAAGCTCTCACTTAAGATTGTGTTGTTTTGAACCATCTGTCTGATGACCATTGAGACGTTTTTGTTTGCTGCTCACTGGATATCTTCCCAAAGTTTCTTCTCAAATTATTCTTCAACATGTTGATCCTTTTGCAGCCGTGTCTGTTCATTTCATATTTTTTGTAAAGGTGCAGTTGCAGAGGTGTACCTAACAAGTTAACATGATAAAATAAAGTTGCCAGTGAGACTAATACGTTTAATGTTGAAAAATGTATTCAGTTCTGGTAATTATCACCTATCTCTGGTAGCCGTTAAAACCACCTCTTTAAAAAATTCACTGGTGAATTCTATTGTAAAACATCCCGTTTAAAGGCACTTCGATGAGGAGTGAGGAAGGAAAGCATCTCATTTCCAGCATATCAAAAAAGGTCTGTCACTTATGAAATGGAAAATACTGTTGTAGCATTTTCCACCATTATTATTCATTTGAAGAGGCAGTACATTGTTTGATGCGGCTCTGCTCTCTCGGCACATTTATAATATGCTTTAACCAGATCAGACTATATGGATTTAAAATGTTTGCATCCCACAGTTCCACAAATATGAAAATCTCTTTTATTTTTTTTCAGTGAGTCACCGTGAATCAAGATGAGCCATTCTTCTCAGAGATGCATGTTTGTTGTTGCCCAGGATGAAAATGAGAGCCAACAATTGTTTAACTAGAGAAACATCGTTCTCCTTTCTGTTTTGCCTGGTGAAAAGGAAGGTTTGCCGAGCCCCTGCTGTGCTCCCACACAAGAAGCACGTGACACAAGATAATGACAGAGGGCTAAAACGTGATGCTCTGCTTCCGGTAGACACAATGTGAGTCTCTGTCAGTAGGTTGTACAAAGGCCGAAAAGGTTATAGTAAAGTGCATTGCAAGAAAATGTGGGGATTTCTGTGAAGTTGAGGATATAGAAGGTTTTGTCTCTACCATGACCTTTTTATGCTGCGCTTTGGGAACCCATTAAATGTAATGTTGTCTCCTCACCGCCAAATGCAGTATTTTTTTTCAGCCATGCAGCTCCTCACGTTGCTGTCACCGACGAGTGTGTTACTTCCCTTTGGTCGTTTTTTAGCTGTTAACACAAGAATTGCTCAAAGACAACTACTGACAATGACAGGATGCTGTTATTTAAAATTATATTCAATGGAATTTTGTTGACTATTTTCATTGGAATCTCTTTATTTGTAATTTCATTAGGCAACACACGTAGCTAATCTTTCAGTTTTTTGTCAGAGAGTACAGAACATCACACTGCTGCTGGGGCAGAGCATACACTGGCTGGGTGTTGGTTCATTATCAATGTGACAATAGTCGGCTACTGTTGTCCAGTTGTGATATGTTTGTATTTTTTTTGCAAGAGATGTCTGAGTGTGGAGATTATTTTGTGTTGTGTGGGAGGATTTTATTCAGCAGTAACGAAACTTGCCCTTACTCAGCCTAAAAAACATATGCTCACCCACCAATAGTCTGGCTCTTAGTGGACAGTTTTGCTTTGTCAAAATTTGGTCTGAGCTAAATATGTTCAGATTCAGTTCTAGAAACGAAAGCCGTTTCTAGAACTGAATTCCCTGCATTCCCTACTGGAGCCGGGCAATGTGAATGTGTCAAAATGGAAAAGGAAATAAACTCATTGAGGCAACAAACTGATGCTGAGTTTAAGTTTCAGACCACAGCTTCCAGTTGCAATTCAGATTCCACAGTTCAAGGGGAAAATGCTGAATTTCCGATAGCTATAGATGATGGCTATAGATGATGGTCTAAAACCAAGTACTATATATAGTGCCATATAATATACTGTTTAATTATATTTGTGTCCATCATGAAATCTGGACATTATAGTGTCTGTGGTCTTGCAGGAAATGGTGGTTCTGTTCTCTGGTTTACCGATCACCTTCCTCACCTCTGCTCACTGCTGTTTTCAGAAGCTTGAAGAAGCGTTTCACACTTCAAACTTTTTGGCTGATTTGACTATGCCATCGGGGTTTTCCTACAGTATGCATTCGACATTTTGACATACTGTATATTTTCATGTGAAAGCCCTTGTGCACTAACCTGATTGGAGTCTCAGGTACTTGATTTGAGACACAGCATGTATTTCCACTGATGAGAGTAGTGTGGTAAAGACTGCTCATAAATAGTTGCAGTCTTTGCATATGAATTGCACAAAATGCAGACATATGTTTAGATATTCTTTGGCCGTAGTCTCTTGGGAAGATGTTTCTTGACTTCATATTTTGACCTCCCACTGGCTCTCACAGATTTTTGCAGTATGAAAGCCACTTTGGTTACTTTGAACAGTGTGCAAAACACTGCCACACATTTTGCCCAGAGATGCAGAAACCAATAGTCCTGTGTATCGGAATCACCCACAGCTTGTCGTAATTTTGACAATAAAAAATGAAACATAAATCCTCATGCATGAGGACACTTTAAAGCATTTACATCTGTCCTCAGGTTCTAAGGGTGCTAAGTACCACCTTCACACGAGTAGGAAGGTGGGGGGACAGATTGGCTCTGCTTTTTCCTCCATCTTTTTCGGTCTCCTCTGCTCTGCTGGAGATAGTCTTCAGTCCTTTTTGATCATTCTGCAGTGTGTCCTAGTTTTGTTCTGTGGCCATTGCTGTTTAATAGAATACATGTTATAGAGCATGTCAGTTTAAAAAAAATACACAGAAAAATAGTCAAGCATACGTCATTTCTCTTGACTTTACGTTAGTCTACCGCAAATATTGGATTCTTAAAATCCCTAGAAAACTGATAATCATAATTATAATACATATTTTTTCAATATCTACCTTTCAGGGTTATTCGGGATTTGTAAGGAAGGTAGTTGGTGTGAGAGAAGAGGATGCAAAGGACAGGGTTAGATGGAGGCGGTTGATTCGCTGTGGCGACCCCTGAAGGGAAAGGCCGAAAGGAAAAGAAGTCGTCATGAGTAACGCCACAACCTCTGCTGCTTGGCAGAGGTTGTGGCTTCTTGTGGATATGACGACGCATGTTTGTTCGCATCTCCGAATTTTCAGTCGATTTTTAAGTTGAGGACTACCTGTATAATCTTTTATACTGTTAAAACCTTAGTAGTTTTTGAAGCTTATTCCATTTGATGTAAAATATATTCAAACTTATTTCTGTGTGAGGAGGAGGTACAACTGTCCTTTAACCTGATACCATAGATACTATATTTTTTATTCAGTTAATTTTTTTGTATGGCTCCATAATGAAGGAACAGCATAGCTGCTCCCTTCTGTCTGCCAAAGCGCATCATCACACCTTTTCATATAGGGTACGATGATGAGCAAGGAATGTATCACCTATAATGAAGTGTAAGGCACTGTGATAAACAGTGAAGAGGATTTAATGTAGAGGGAGAGATATGCAAAGAAACAATATCACCATGATCAAGTGTAGACAACACTGTTGATTGCATTATAGTTTTTCCACGCTTAAGAAAAGACTAATATGTTTATATGCAAAAATCAATTTCTGACCTTCGGTCTGCTTAATGGTTGCTCCACATGGGTCTTGAAGGTAAGCCTGAGATTCTGCCAGAGCCCAAGGTATACTATATCATCAAAAGCATTTGCTCAGCTATCCAATAATGAAATTCCACTATAGGCATGCAAACTACTTCTACAAACATTTGTAAACAGTTAAAAAATGTTATATCATAATGATAAATGATGATTCATGAATTCCTGTCATTTTCATATTGGATCAAAAACGGTGTGTAGACATTTATGGAATGGGTTTGCATGGCCGAGGAGCTGCAGCCAAGCCTTGCATCAACAATGCAAAAGCGTCAGATGCAGTGGTGTAATTCTTGCTGCCACTGAACTGTAGGACAGAGGAGACCTGTTCTCTGGACTGACAAATCACACTTCATCTGGCAATCTGATGGATGAGTCTGGGTTTGGTGGTTGCCAGGAGAACGGTACTTGTCTGACTCCATTGCTCCAAGTGTAAAGATTAGTGGAGGGGGACAGTTGTGCAGGACGGCTTTTTGGGAGTTTAGCCTGTCCACTTGGTTTCAGTGAAAAGAACTCCTAATGCTTTAGCATATCAAGATGTTTTGGACAAGGTCGTGCTCCTAAAATTACGGGTACAGTTTGGAGATGCCCCCTTCCTGTTCCAACATGGCTGCACATTGGTGCACAAAGCAAGATCCAAAAGACATGGATGAGTTGGGTGCTGAAGAACTTGACTGGCTTGCATAGTGTCCTGACGTCAATATAATGGAACCTTTGGAAAAGACTAGAGCAGACTGAGAGCCAATGTTGTTGTTTGTTCAATTTATTAGGTCATTAGATATTGAAAATTATTGCTGCATGCTTAATTCTGATCACAGTTTGTAACTGGCAGGATAATTTTCTTTTCAATACTACGAAAATATTAATGTTGGATTCAAAAACTCAGGTCTTCCCTGCTTCAAAGTAAAAATATCTTGATATATTATTATCAGTTTTTCTATTCTCTTGTTACTTTGTGCCCTCCAGCCTCTTGGCTTCTCATCTTTTTCCTCTTGCTGCTGCTTCCTTTGTCTGAGCTGAGAGTGGAAGTGAAATGGGTCTGACATTCTTGTCCCCCTCCTTCATCGATTCATCTCTTCCCCTCACTCTCCTGGCATTGCTTCACTTTCTGCAATTTTATGATAAAAATCCTGAGGGATGTTTCTTGGGTATTTGTGGCTTAGCATTCCACAAGCCTGAAGCATGATAAGGAAGTGTGTGTTAAATGGTGAGTTTTTGATTATGATATAAGCTGAATTTGCTTGGTAACAGGTGAAAAGACTGATCAGAAGAGACTGTTAATGATAGCAGTATGATTTGACATTTTGTCACGGCTGTTACAAACTCCCTCATCCTCCTTATCTTATATCTTCCTGCCTCAATCACCCAAAGATGATGTAGATCAAACTGACCAGTAAACATCATCAGTCACCATCATCACAAGAAATACAAGGTTAACGGGATACAATGAAGGATCAGGGTTAAGTGAACAGCGGCGGTTCACTGAGCTTACCTCCTCTTTTACAGCGTGACGTGTGTGGTGCATGCTGTTTGTGAGGAGTGGGCTGAGAATGAGGTCTGCCTGATGTCAGAGTTTAATGTGGATGTATGAGTCATGATGGGGGTGGTGGCAGCAGGTCTGACATTGTCTGCTGTAGCACATCATCTCAGTCACCATGGAGGCGGGACACCCTGTCAGAGATGCTTGCAACTCTGACAGGGTGACTGACTATTGGTATGTTTGGTAAGGTGGTCAAAGCAGTTCGGCAGTAATGGGCAATTTTGCATCAAAGGATCTTACGCTTTGAATGAACTCTAAAAGGAGATTAATGCTTTTGTGTGTTTGGAATTATCTTCCCTAAATGATCTTCATGCTTCTCCTCCTTCACATTTTCTTTGACTCCAGCATAGTCACCCACTGCCAGAACTACTCGAACCCTAAAATCAGCCTTCATTGTGACTGTATAATCACTTATACGTGACATTCATTCATCAATTTGCACTTGCCCACAAGTCTGGTTTCGTTTGGGGGTGCATCAAAATTTATATCAGTTGATCATGAGATAAACAGTTGTGATCAAATTAAGAAGCTTTTATTTGCTAAATGAGGGAAACATCTTAACTCTCATAAGTTTGTTTGTTGTTCATCAATTAATACATAGAAGAATCGTGTGTGTGTGTATATATATGTGTGTGTATATATATATATATATATACTGTATATACTCGTGTCTTTGTAAAATCATTCTTTTATATACACATATTTTTGTTAAACTTTAGACCACAGCTATAAGGGAATATAAATAAATAAGCAAATAAACAAGGTTACAAAGTACAAGCACTTTAAATCAAACAGAACTTGAGTAACTGTACTTGGTGATGACGCATCTCAGGGTGCACTCTCACTATTTTCCTCCTTCAGGGAAAATGGTGAGATTTATCTCACAGACTGGCCTACTTTCAGAATACCAAATAACTTAAATGGAGCTGGGAGGGTATGAATGGACTCTTAAGGCTGATGGAGATGGAGTTGCTGCATTGTGGTAACACTGTGCCAGGACAAATATTGGTAAAGCAGGTGAGAGCAGAGCTGAGTGTTTTTTTAAATTAAAATCTGTTTTAATGCAGAGGCGATAATTGATTCTCTAAGTATAGACGGACCTACAGGTTGAAGAACATAGTCAAGCTCATCTTTTGCACCAGATCACCCCAGAATGTAAAATTATCACACTTCACTGACATATTTTCTTTTGCTTCAGCAGTGCATTTTTGCCTGCATGGAGACTGTGTTACAATAATCTGATGGAACCTGTCCACCATTGCCGCAATCGTGGTAACTTAATCTTGATTACCAGTATCACTGAGGATGATTTCGCACCAATTGCAAAAAGTCTGCGAACCCAGCATGTGTCAGCATATTGTCAATAAAATGTGGCGTTTCACAGTCAAAGGAGGACAGGTTTACTTTTTAATGACAAACGCCAAAGCAACATGCTCAGTTGTGTGGGGATGGTAGAGAAACAACTAAATGAAGTAGTTTCTTTGTTTTGTTTGCAGCATTTATTTGCTTGTTTTTTTGTTTGCATGTTTGATGTGTAATATTAGTTGGTGTTGGAACATTGAAGATGTCCGTTCCTTCTTAATGACCATGGTTCCCTTTGAAATTGTTGATTTATGCAATTTTTGTAATGGCAGGTGTTTGGTCGTGTGTTGTCTTGTTTGTTTGCTTGTCAGTAGAAGTACACAGAAAGCTAAGAACAGATTTTGAAAACGTATTTGTAGAGGTAGGGTATGCCATAAGAAATACGCTATAATATGTATGTGTATATGTTGAAATTTCTATTTTTAGTACACATAGAAATATTACTTATATCTACTTTCTGTGCTACTTTTGGGATTACCAAATATGAACATTTTTGAGTCATTAATGTTTTGCCTCTGATTAGCTTCTGAAAGGACGGGTATATTTTAAAATGATCTATCAAAATATTTTGTGATCATTTTGAGCTGAAAAAAGACACAATTGAACTTTATCCATGAATTGAACATTCATGGATAGAGTTCACACCATAAAAATAGATTATCATTGATAGATTATTTGAATAAAGATCCCTGAATGTTAATAGAACAGTGTTTAAGCCCTGTAGTGAATTGTAACATGATAGATCCTATGCAAAATGAAGTATTTTGGTAGTATGAAGTATAGAGGGACAACTCTGTCTCTGCGTCTTCTTTGTGTCACAACATTGTGGAAATTAAAAGCTTCACAAAACCCTGTCTTGCGTTGACGTTGCAGCAAATAATTGATGCAAAACAACTCCTCAGCATTGAACACTACTCCAAGCATCAAAACACTTAACAGTACTTTCAGTGTCACTTTATTTTTAAAGTATTCACATTGAAAAGTAATAGGCATTATTGTGGCACTGACTTCACAGAGGCTCACAGCACTAACAGTTTATTTAGTGCACATGCATCATGCTAGATTCAAAGCCCTTACATTTTTATGATTCTTTGCTCTCAAACCAAACCAGTTATTATGATCTGAGAAACGGTTTATTTTGCTTCAGTCTGATTTGGATGTGAAGGTTGTTAGTCCATCCATAAGAATGATGAATGTGTTGTGATTTTCCCTTCAGGCTCCATAGAGGCTAGTAAACTAAACACAAACTATTAAACCAATAGCACACAGTGTATAGCAACACACACACACACACAGGCACACATAGAATCTAGTAAAAGCTGTATGGCACAACAGTGCACGTCACGGCTGGACTTTTTAAGGCTTTTGCAGCCGTTGACAAGGTGACAGAAGCAGTTCTTGTGTAAACACAAATTGAACTGACGTTTAGTAATCTTTCCCCACTTTTTTGTTATTGAACGAGTGATAAGAGTGGTACTTTTTGCTTGATGTGTCATCAAATCAAATTTAGACTTCAGTTGTGCTAAACTTGTTTGAATCATTTTGAATTCTATTCGTTGTAGCTTAGCATTTTAAAGGTTGACAGTAAAATACCTTGCTCTTGAATAATCATTGTGCAATCAATCAATGTCACTCTAGATTCATCAAACCCTGTGGTTGGCAGCTATCATTGTGCAGTGAAGATACAAACTGAGACAGTACAATCCACTTGTTCTTCTCCCATCCTGTGATACATTTCAATTCATTACATATTACATGAGCTCTTCATACCAATACCTTACATTATCAGGGTGTATATTGAACCAGGCGCTGCTCTATTCCCCTTCTGCCACCCTCCAAACTATTTGACAAAATGCAAGGCCTCAGCTGCCACCACTGAGCCTTTGCTGCTGTCAAGGCTGGTAACCAGCTTAAAGCCAGATCTCAGTGCTAACATCACTGTCTCTAGTTTCAGACAGTCAAGTGTGCACAAGAATGTGCTGTCCTCTTTCAGTACAAGTCGAGAGCCTGGTTCTGATTTGATGAAGTGTCGGAATTGGATCACGTTGGATGACACCTCGAATTCTTCTGGAAAGCCATCCAAGCGACTTTTGGAGATCTGCACGAGCCGCCCTTTAACCTTCTCGATGAAGGTAGGATCACTGCAATACACCTTGAGACCCTGCGACCTCTCGTGGCTGTCAGTCACCTCCAAAAATGCAGCCTCCCGTTGAGCTGCCCTCTGGTTTTCCCATTCAATCACAGCTTCCACCAGTTCACTCAAACGATAAAAATCAGCCTCCCTGCGCAGGAGCCCTGCCTCCCGAAAATCATCTGGCAGCTGAAGCTCTCCAGTTCTGAGGTAGTTCAGCACATGCCGAAAAACTGGTCCATCTCTATCAATGAATGGGTTGCCCATGGAATCGGTATGCTGAACTGGTTTCTTACCATTGGCCAACTCTTCCAAAAAAGAACCTTGGTGCTTCGCAAGGGTGGTCCGGTGGGCAGTGTACAGGAACCCCCCAACGTTGATGGTAATTGTGCCTGAGGAGGGTTTCTTGAAGCTTTTGCTGGGTTGCAGCAGATCCGGGTTGATATGCCTCAGTTCACTTTCCATCCTTCTGAGGTTCCATTCCATTCTCCAGTCACCTGCTCCAGTCTCAGCCCAGCCTCCTCACAGCTGGTGTGTCCGCAGGACAGTCTGTCTTTCTCAAATCTTTTGGAGTCTCGTTTTGTGGATGCAGCTGAAAAAAAAACCCGAACTGGTGTTGTCTGCTGTTGGAGAGTGAGAATAACTGTTTGAGAGTGTGTGACGGTGGATGGGAGAGTGCTGTCTGGCAGAGCAGCTACAGAAAACTGGGAGCTGAAAACAGACTGGCTCTATGTGCTTCTCAGTCTCTCCCTCATCCCTCCCCCCTCCTTTCTCTCTCTCTCTCTCTCTCTCTCTCTGTCGCTCTCCTTTTTTTTTCTTTAGGAGTGGGTGGGCAGACAGTGTCACTTGTAGGGAGGGGAGAGAGGGATTATGCGAGTTAACAACAGAAGAGTAAGGCTTCATGGAGCTCTCTCTCGCTCCCAAATTATCTTGTATAAAAAAGGTGCAGAGATGAGATCTTGCAAGTAGGACTAGCTGAGCTCCAGCAATTAGAACACACACACACACACACACGCACACATACCCCTCCTCCTCTCCCTCCTACCACCAGATGGAGGGGGGGCTTGTATGATTTTTGTGCTGTGAAACTCAGCCTGACTATGCAACTCCTTTTTCAGCCAAATCCATCTGTTTACCATACAGCACTACATGTAAACTGGAATCTGTTTGAAAAGAGTCCAATTTAATTTGTGGTTTACTGGCATGCGATTCTGTCTCATCTCTGGTTATGGCAGGGCGATGCTAGTCTTATAGTAGTGAAAATAACAGGAAATGTATATTGTCTAAAAATTCAAGGTTTCTTTGATGGTAAGAAGCGGTATTTGTGATTTGTATGTACATTTGTGTTCTTTGTGTCAAAAGTTACTGTAATTGGTCATTAAACTGGGAATTTGCTTCAAAAGTTGATGTCATTAAATGCCAATTTCCGCCATTGTTTCTGTGATTTTATGTGGCAGTGTCTCTTCTTGTCTAAACTGACATTTGATTCCAAGGATGAGAAATTATATGTGTTTCTGAAATTATATTATTCTACTGGTTGAACATTCTAGGATGACATTAAGGGATGACAGATTGCATTAAAATTTCAGCATAGCTTGTTTGGAATTTTAATCTTTGCACAGAAAAATCAAGTGCAGTGAAAACTTGATCTTGATGCATTAAATACCACATGCTGTGTTAATGACTCATTGAAAGCCAATTACTTTAAGCATACTATAGAAAATTACATGGTGCACAATAAATGGCACCCAACAGATAATAAATCTCTGTGCAGTGCATTAAATTTGTATTGTTCCTCAAACACAGAAATCACAAATCTGTAAATGCTCAAGGAGGGGGGAGGCACGTTTTATGTTTGTGCTTGATTCTGGCCTCTGCAATAGTTCTGTTGTACCACTGGTGCTGTTCTGTTATTCAGTCCGGAGATGGTTTTTTTACACGGAGGATACAATGCCAGTTGATTTGCATAACTTAACAACACAGCAGTCTGGCAGTGACAAAATGTCTGAATTGTGGCACAATTTGTGACTGCAAGATCGCAGAGACAGCGGGCTTGATTTTAGAGGATGGCAAAATATTGCTGCACTATGTTGGAACAATGAGCCGGTAATGAATTGATTAGGTTAGATTGAGGGCTGCAATTTAAGATTATGGTCATGATTAAGATGCAGGTTGTTTCAATCTATTTCTGAATTGTTTTGCCTATTAATCAGAAATTGTGAATTTCAGTCACCAATGCACTGTTTTTGTCATCTTTAATTTATCATAGGACCATTGGTTCAAAGTCTGAACACACAGCAAAATAAATGTGGGAAACAGTGAGCTGGGGCATGAGAAGTGATGGATTAGTTGCACATTTTGTTTTTCTGTCAATAGACTAAGCAATGATAGGATAAAAAATTGAATGATGCTAGGCATATTGGAATAGGAGACTAGAAAGCTTAAACAGATATCTGAAGCGCAACATGTCTGAACTCATAATACGATGAAGTAAACATCTTTTTCACCAGCACTTGTAAAAAGTGTGTACCATAAAGTCGGTTTAAAGCCAGAAGAGGAAAAAATATCTGGGGCTTCACCCTCTGTTGCTGCATACTGCTACAGTGCAGGTTTGGACCTTGGAGTGATGATGCCAAGAGAACCACATTATTAGCAGAGCAGAAATATAATTGTGAGCTCTCTAGTCTGGACACTGTCCTTGGTTTTATTGTGCCTTAAGATTCTGTCCTTGAATTTCATAAACAGGACTATAAACAAGGAGAAGCTTTTTTGCAGTTTGACAACCACTGGAAACACGCTTTCAGTCGAGATTGTGTACACGGCTTCAATTATCATCCTGTAGGGAACAGATGACTTGTAACAAGAGTCACAGCACCACATGCTCGTGCAATATCCCCTACAGCACTCTCCAAGGAACAAAAGTCTTCTGCAGATCCTCAGAAGACATGTAGATGGGATGAGCAGAATCTCAAACAAACCTGCAAGGGTGAGGAGTAGGTCAGCAATTCCACGACCAGAACTAACCGTCAGTCGAAGCCCGAGTCGAATTCTAAAAAGGAAACGGGAAACAATTAGTGTGTAACATTTGTCAAGTTATCCACTAGTTTCACCTCAAAGCCTCTGGTAAATGGACTTGCATTCCACCAGGAATGATTAAAGTATCATTGCAAGTGAAATGCTCACTTCAAACACAGCAAGCGCAGAGGTATTGAAGTGGGTTATTGAAATATTGCTTTTTCCTTCCGCATTTATCTGGGAGAACATCCGAGAGTGACAGCTTTCTCTACCTCTGCGGCGATTCTCTAATCATAAGTGATTAGAGATATTATCATCAACAACACTCAATTGGAATTGCAAACGAGGCCAAGATGCTGCAGAGAGGATTGTGCTAAGGGTTGACCTGTTTTCTGCCTTGCGTTCATTAAAACCGGCTCATCGAGAACGATCATTGTCTTCAAAGTCAGTGAGAATCTGTTTGTCACAGCTGTTGTGTTTCTGAAAATTAACAGCTCAGGATGTTTAATTTAAATTTCCCCCAAATGCTGCTAGCCAGGACTCCCCTCTTCTCTTAAAGGTTGTGAATTATTCATACAGCTGCACTCAGGGCTTGTGGTGTAACATTGAGTCAGTGACTGCTGTGAAGCTGGCATGGCAACCACTTAAAATAGGGTCTTGTATGAGCTCAGAGCTGTCAGTCTCTTGCGTTATTCATTATGAAACTCTGTGCTTGAGGGTTCGTCTTCTGCATCACGATAATCAGGTATTACCGTTCCATCTTTAAATCTAAAAGCTTTGGTGGAGCATTCACGTCACATGGTTTGACGTATTTTATGTGGTGTTGTTCAATAAAAAGTAGAATTGGCCATTGCGATTGGCTGCTAAGCTCTGTTTGGCGACGGTGACGTATGACGCCCACGTAATGCGGAAGCTGCTGTGGCGCGGATTTTAAGCTTTTTTTGACCAAACGGATGACGCTACACTCAAAATTTATTTTTTCTTCTATTTTTCATAATGATGAATAACATGTCACTTAAAATCAACCTTACTGTCCCTTTAAAATATCCATGGTCCCCAGAGGATGAACCTATTTATATTGGAGGCCTGCTGACCTTTCCTTGTTTACAAGGCAATCCATGACTAGTGATTGGATTGCTTTGAAATGTTTGTGGATTGTTGCTCTGCACAGATTGAACCTTCATTTTGGAAAATTAATTTTGAACATTTTCACTTCGTCACCACTTACATTCATAACTAAAATAAATGCTAAATTAACGATAGCGTTTTCAGGTAAAGTGGTACCTTTCATTTAGTTTTATAAAATATAGTTAATGAACAAACTATAAACTCAAATGTGAAGATGGTAAATGTGTCATGGTGATTGTGCAATCACGTTAATTATTGGCAAGAGATGCAAAGATCTGTTGTGATTCATTACAGCCTTGTAAAACTGCCAGCTTAGCTTTAGTCACTCAGGTTTAATTTGGTTACATGAACACAAGTGCCTGATACCACTCAGGAGAAAAATGTCATGGATGATGCAATAAAATTCAAGCCAAATTTCATTGTTCCTGATTTGAAGATGGCAGAAGTGGGCGTCTAGGCAGCATTAGACAGCCAACAAACCATCCCGAAAACTTATATCATCATCATCAATAAATCCAGTCAGTCAGAATAGAAAAGGTACATGAAAACTCATGTTTCATTTTTAGAAGCACTGCAATATTGATACTTTCTTGTTACCATTTCAAGACCCATACATTTAAGTTTAAACATTTACAAGTTTTCTCTGTTCTCTCAGCACTTTGAAGTCCATTAGTTGGGTGTGAATGGTTCTATTTATTCATTCATTCATTCATCTTCCAAACCGCTTTATCCAAAGCGGCTCACGGGGAGCTGGAGCCTATCCCAGCTGTCTTGGGGCGTGAGGCGGGGCAAACTCTGGGCATGATGCCAGTGCACCGCAGAGCCACACAAAGACAGGTAACCATGCACGCTCACACTCGCACACGACTGGAACGGCCAATTAACCTGAACCTCATGTTTTTGGATGCGGGAGGAAGCCAGAGAACCTGGAGAGAACCCACACAGACGTGGGAAGAACATACAAACTCCGCACAGAGCGGGACTCGAACCTGGAACCGATTTGCTGTGCGGTGACAGCGCTACCCACTGCGCCACAGTGCCGCCCCTGGGTGGTTCTAGTCCTTGTTAAATAAAATTGAGTGGACTGCAGTAACAGATGTTGGAAAGTCACCCAAACGTTAATGAATGGAGTCATTAAATTTCCCTAATGAAGCCCCCCTG
Source organism: Antennarius maculatus (assembly GCA_013358685.1). NCBI lineage: Eukaryota > Metazoa > Chordata > Actinopteri > Lophiiformes > Antennariidae > Antennarius > Antennarius maculatus. The sequence continues at coordinate 9,842,829 of CM023618.1, forward strand.
GGCTTGGAGACCGGTACTAATGGAACATTATATTTAGAGATCCAATCAGTGACCACACCCTAACCCCCCCCCCCCCCTAACCCCCACCACCACCACCACAACCACTGCTTCATTGTTGTCATGTGTAGGCAAGGCTCTGTCACTATTAATGTGTCTGTGTGTGAAGGACTAGGGGGAGAGTATATTTTATCTTTTTCACGCCGTTTCTTGTGAAAATACATAATTTACAGCCAGTTGCTTTGATTTTAATCAATGCATTTTTGAAGCACTAATCATATTAAGAGTAAGTTAGGTCTGTAATCAATACAGATGTACATGATCTGAAGCCATGTGCGTGTTTTATGAATGTCAGTAATTATCATACTACATGTAATTAATATGCAATACATGAATTTCCTCTCCAACAGTTGCCTACCTGTAGATGTTGGCACATCCAGTTATCTTCTCAGTGCTTCTGTGTGCTCAATCAGTTGCCTGACCTGTCATTAAAGGGAGTGTTTGACATCTGTTATGATGCTTTTTATAGAATCCCTATCATTAACTGATCACATGTACCTCCAAGCCATCAATAATGGATAGTATGACGAGATCGCAAACACTGCCACAGGAAAAGATGTACACACTGTAAACAAAGTGACAGCATGATCCGTCAATCAGAAGTCGTGTTATTCCTCTAAAATTGTTGGAATAAAAGCATGAATAAACCTGGTCAACACAATACCTCTACAGGAACAGGGCCTTTAATTGGCTTGAGTTACATCTTACAAACACATTTATATTAAGTTTCTTGTCTATATTTTTCACGTCATTATTTTAAACTAGAAGTAATTCTTTTATTTAAATAGAAGTGAAAAGTACACTGCAGCTAATTCTCTATCTCTTCTCTCCCTCTCTTTCCCTCTCTCTCTGTCTCTATTGCCCAAAAAGTAATGGTGTGACTAGCAGGCCAATGGCATGCATTATTTACCTGCCCCTTGTTTTCCTATACTGTTTACAAATCATCCCTGAGATGACAAACAAATCCCCTTGAAAAGAACAGTTGGATTTATAACCAGGAGGACATTGAGCTTCAAACGGATCTGAGTTGGACGGCACAGAGAGCCAGAGACACATGATTAGCCTGTGGTGCAGTATCAGAAGCAGTGTCTGCGATTTGAGACTTTGTTTGCTTGAAAAACATAAAAATGTGTTGTAGACACTAAATGGATCTTGAGCAGGGCTCCAGGGTGCAACTACTTTGTCACAATGAAAAGCAGTTTTCATATTGTGACGCTTTCGAAAACCACTCTGGAATTTATTAGATGCTTTTTTTCTATAGCAGTGGGCCAAAAGTCATATCTGTAATATTTTTTAATTATAAGATGACCTAGAAATAGTCTGAAAGTTTGACTGTGGGACCTTCTAGAAGCAGCCGAATGCATGACTCAAAATGTCAGTTTTGATTTCAGAGGAAACGAAACTGTTTATCATACATGGCTAAAGGGTGTCCAATTTTTCAGTGGTTTATTGGGGGTCAGGTGGGGACGATGACCAAATGTGACGTAGTGTTAAGGTCTGGTAGTCATTACAGCAAAGCAACAACAGGTAGGTTTATTGATAAAAACTCTCTCGCTATCTCTCTTTCTCACTTCTTTCATTTCCACTGTCTTTGTGCCATCTCGCAGAATAGTTGAAGAGTCTGAATGTCTTCATTTATTCAGGGAGCTGCTCTTAATGTCGAATAACTTTTTCTTTAGACATGTGACCTTCCACCGGGTTACAGTTTATGAATAGGCTGAAAGAAAAAAGGAGGAATAATAATGCAAGCAATGTACCAAACTAAACGGTAGCATTCATTTGCATGTTGATGAAATATGACTGATATTTGTATTGAACAAATTCTAGGATGTGTAGGCTTGCTGTGTTTGTGGCTGATTTGCGATGGGGAGGCCTCGCTGATCCAGAGATGCTGATGATCGGTGGAGGCTTTAGTGGGCGGAAAGCGGGTTGTTGTGATTAACATTAGGAAGGTCAGAGCTTTGAGGAATGGGCCTCGAAACAGATGGACTGCTGAGGGTGTGTGTGTGTGTGTGTGTGTGTGTGTGTGTGTGTGGGGGGGTGTCTCCCATTGTTTTCATTGTGCTCTATCTGTATGGTATTACAGTTAATTCGCTTCTTATTTTTTCCATCTACGTTTTATGTGATTGAAGACATTTTTTCAGTAAGTTATTTTAATATCACTGAATCCTTTAACAGAGTTCAGCCTACTACCCAGTGGATAAAGTAGACATGGCGCTGTGTGCAGTAGACTTACACAACATTAAAGCAGACAACTGTTTCTGACTGTTTATTTAATAATGTCACAACAGAGCTGTAACATGATGGGAATGAATACAGACATTGACCTATTAATCCATTTCCTTCTCTTCCCAGTGGTATTTTTTCCATTTCCTGCGGGGTCAGATATTAATGGAGGATGCCACCCTTTTTAGCGACCTGTACTTGGACTCAAGCAAACTTTTGGAGTGCAGTCTGAAACAGTTATTTTACCAATTTTGCCATAGTAATCAAATTTAAGTTGTTCAACATCTCAAGAAAATGAAAATATGAGATGCAAATAGGACTACTCTCCTATTTTGGGAAACATGCATATTTGTTTTGTTGCAGAAAGTCTCAGCTGGTTGCCTGGCATCGTCACAGTGACAACAGGACACCAGAAAATTTCTGAGCCAAACCAGGAAAGAGTTTACACATAATTCAATGTGAAATCAAAGCGCGCAGTTTTTGCGTTGTTGTTAAAAAAAAGAAATTAAATCACAATATGTATCACAGAAAAAAATCCATTATTGGTGCCCTAACATGAGTTAACATGGTATTGGGTAGAGATATGTAAATAAAACGGAACTAAAATCTGTAGGTGCATGGAAACATTTGTGATGTTAAATCTCGGCCTCTTGTTTTTTTTTTTTAATCCTATAGAGACTTCTCATGTTACTCTGAATTGAAGATGTGTAGGAGAAATAGGATCCTGAATATCCAACTACAGGTGCGGAGCAAAGCTTGGATCTCACTCTGGGAAGTCTTATAGTGAGGTCAATGTGCAGGACTCAACCACTGGATTATCCCATGTGTTCCTCCCACACAAAGTAGCCTTGAGCTACGCATGCTTCGTTCAGTCCACATCCCATGATAGTCATCTTGTTCTATATCTACGTAGGTCCTTCCATTTTGAGGAAGAGGGTTTTTTTGTGCCTACAGACATTGTTTGTCTTCATACTGAAGAGTAAAAAATGTGAGTACAAAGGGAAATGTTCCTTTTTTTTTTTTTAGGCCCATTTGACCACATTTACTGGATAGCAGGGGTGCTGGTGTTGTACTGTGTACTCAGCCATGTGCGTGTGTGCACACTTGTGTGAATGTGTTTTCAGATGTGGTGCTGATAAGTATTCTGGCATTCACCAGACAATTGTGCCTAATTGCATCCATGTGTGGGAAAAGGCAAAAATGAACATTAGTGAGATCTGTGACATTGCAATGCATTCATTGCCTCAAAATTAAAGAGTGTTCATGGAATGATGTGTGGCATGTGGTGGTTACTATGGTGACTGTGGCACCTGCATTTGTTCACACACTGAATACATCAAGGCTGTTATATTATGGATGAAATTGGCAATTATTCTGCATTTGCCAATAAATCCCATTTTAAGAGAAAATGACTTCAGTCATACATGATAAATCTCAGGGGATCAGTTTTTTTCAACTATTCACTTAATAAAATACATGAACAACATGTCTGTGTAGGTTCTCAGACACATATGGGATCACTATACTGTTACTCGTACTCTCCTTCTCTTCCGTCCCACTGGGTTATTGTCCTTTCTGGATCTTGTGTGAGCCTTCACAAAGGTCCAGTCAGGATATCCACAAGTTTTGAGTGCCCCCTTGCAGGTGTTGTTCTTTTGCCTGGTCTTGGGTACTGGTTGGTAGCTTATCAGCCCTGTTTTGCAGGGTCCTGATGATGCCAAGCTTGTGCTCCAGTGGGTGGTGAGAGTCAAAAAGCAGGTACTGGTCCGTGAGTGTTGGTTTTCTGTGTACCCCAACATTCAGACTTCTGTCATCTTTTATGCCGACCTCACAATCCAAAAAGGGCAAACTCTTGTCCTTTACATCCTCTCTGGTGAACTTGATGTTGCTGTCCACCGAGTTGATGTGTTTGGTGAAAGGTTTCACCTCATGGATTTTGATCTTGACCTATGTGTCATCCACATACTGGAACCATTGGCTTGGTGTTGTTCCGTTGAAAAGGGGTCAGGTACCTGTGTTCCACTTCTTCCATGTACAGATTGACCACGATAGGAGACACCGGTGAGCCCATGGCACATTTGTGTTTCTGCCTATAGAAGCTCCCTCTGAACTGGAAATAGGTGGTGTTTAGGCAGAAGTCCAAAAGTTTGCAGATCTGGTCAGGGTTGAGGTTTGTTCTGTCGCTGAGGGTGTTGGCCTGTGAATGCCATTTGTCTTACTGCTTCCACCGCCTCCATTGTGGGAACTCGTGAATAGGGAAGTGACGTTGTAGGATAACATGGTCTCATCTCTATCCAGCCTCAATCCCATGGACTTTGTGGAAAAGGTGAGAGGACTGTTACCCACCAGTCTCTCGGATGAGAGGCAAAACGTTTTCAGTAAAATAAAGTCCAGTGGATTGATTTAAACAGGTTTGGATAACATGACCAACATAAGTATAAAAACACCTGTTATTTGGTGTTCTATGGCTGGGGCTGCTGTGATTGTCAGACAACAGGTGGAATTATTTAAATCAAATATCAGATGATAAGAAGGAAGGTGTTCTGCAGTTTGTCAAAAGTTTATCAGCTACTCCGCAGGCAACATCCATCAAGACTAATGAGATATGTGAGTAGAAGTGTTATAATTCGTTTTCTAAAACTCTACTGGGTTTTATTAGTTCCAAATACACATACATGCATACATACATAAATTGATGATTTAGCATTTTTGAAATACAGTATCTGTTGAACCATCGAATAAAAATATAATCTTTGGGTGATTCATACTGTTATCTTTGTGACCGCAGTCATAAGAGCATTGGATTTTCTGTTTATAAATGTTATGTATTGACTTCATTTTTACTTCAGAAATTTGTTTTTCACCAAATATAAATGCACAAGTCTATGAATATTATGCGTAAGCCCCCGCTCCATTTTCGACTGTTTAATCATAAATAAATAGTGACTTTAAAAGCTGAACACAGAATCTGATGTAGTTTCAGATAATTGCCTGTATTTTTTAATTCTTTCCCACAAAAAACGTAAGAGATTAAGAAATAAGGCATTCCTGGGGAGGAGGGTATTTCCCTCTAACCCATTGAAAAAGGGTTTAATCTGAATTCACCCCTTTCTGTACTGACTTGGTTTGAAAGTGTTAAATTGAGTTCACCAGCCTCTCTCCCTGCACCACAGTTGTTGATGACGAGTCTCTCGCTGTTTGTTGAACGCAGCTCTTTATAGATCGCTGGTTTTGTTGACCGACGAGTGTGAAGTCTGGTGGTTTCTTACGCTTCTTTGAGCCCTGATACGAACAAAGCCAAATCATTCAACAATGCACAATAGATAAAACTATTGCCAACATTACGCCAACGTTCACCAACTGGACCCCACATTTTCCTGGAAAGTTGATTCAAAATTTGGAAGGAAAAAAACGAACAATGAAAGCGAATCCCAGAGCTGATTGGATAAGAATGGAGAGCTAGCCTATGGTTTCACATAGAGGCTGTGGGTTGGACGTATAGTAATTATCGTCGATGTCATAATTATGCTTTCACGTGTTGAAACAAATAAACAGGCAGTTAAACATACAATTACTATATGAAATTCTATTATATGAAAATGCTATAATTCATGTATTTTCTGTGATCATGGGATGTTTCTAAATAGAAAGTTACCCACAAGTCATTTAAATAAGGACAACAATAATAACATGTTTTTCAATGAATAGAGTTTTGTGTGTGTGTGTGTGTGTGTGTGTGTTAGTTTGTTTGTTTGTCTGAATCATGATCGAGCAGCTCTTTGAGTCTTTGTTGCAGATGAAATCAGTCTGGAGGGGACGGTGGTGCACAGAGTAGAGTGCAGGCCGGACATTGATGACAACTACATGAAGCTGAAAAAGTGAGTTCACTTTATTGATGTCAATGAAGGGAATTAGTTCTGTCATCCAGTCTGGAGGTCTCGATAAAAACTCGTCGCTCCACTTTTCCCTTGACCCTACACTCCTTGGAAAACTGTTGATGAATCATGCATAAAATCAATGGAATTAACCACAAACATTGACACGTTAAGGTAAATTCATTTCTAAACTGCAGCAAAATTTTGTTTTTTCACCTCTGGACAACACAAACATTCAAGAAAACAACTGAATCAGGAACACAAATGTCGTGACCTGTCGGGTGGGCATCGCTGCTGCCGTTATGTTTGTGTGCAATGAAAACTCAGCACTGTCTTTTCAAATGGTTCATTTCTCCTCTTCATTGGATGCGTTATTCAAGCTAGTTAGTGGATGGGATTGCTATAGCAACTGCATCGCTGTGGCAGATGCACTGCTGCAATAACAACCCTAAGGCATACACATCACAGTATACTTTGCTTTAGTGTGTGAAGCTGTTTCTGTGTCAGCCACCAAATCCCACAGGAGGAAAGATTTTTAATGAAATGATGTGATGGAAACACTCATCTGTGACCATCTTCCAGACCATCAAGAGATACCAAATTCCCTGTGTTTTAGATCACTGTACCTTCCTGGCAAACAGTCTTTTCAGATTTTATTGGGGGTAAGGTTGATGGCCTGGAGAAGACGTACTGAACTTAGATTTGTCTAACTGTATTTATTTCTGACTCAATGGGATGAAAAGGCTTCACTTTGCACCACAGTCTTGTAATCTACATTTCCATGGCAGCTGACAACTGTCCCTCCATTCTGGCCATCTCCAGGAAATACAGGACATGATGCTGTCGTGCTGCCATGCCTGTGTGTGTGTGTGTGTGTGGGTGTGTGTGTGGGTGTGGGTGTGGGTGTGTGATGTGTGGGTGTGTATGCACACTCAACCACTTCTGATAGAAACTTCACCGCAGGTTTCTAATGAGCTTATTAACAAGGGAAGACGGATTTAAAACATCTGTGCTCCACACATAATTCAAATCAGATCCAATTTATTAATTGGGTGGTGTCTTATTTATTTGTTGGTGTTTTTGTTTAGGACTTTGTGTTCAACTTTGGTGCAATCAGTTTTGTTTTTGTGTATTAACATTTAGAAATAAACTGAGTCCACGACAAAGGAATGAGAGGAATGAAAAACTGTGAATACATCATCATAAAAGCAAGCCATCGGTGCAGCAGCTTTGATTTGTAGTTCTTCTGGTTTTGCGATATTTGCTGTTACTGTGGTCTGAACAAAAAGTGTGGAGATGAACATAGAGCAACGAAAATAAATATGAAGCAGCTTATTTTTGGACAGAGCAGCTGCCAAACCCCTATCAAGGTGGTGGCAGTTGTGTCTGTGCCAACAGGCATCTGTCAACAGACATCACGTTCAAATCATTTTCTCCTTGTGGTCGTCAGGCTGCAGATGAAAGAGTCCAACAAGTCTCCACGCCTGTCACAGCAGCTGGACAGAGCCATCACAACCGTCTTCAAGCCTGTGGCCAACCACGATTTCAACGTGAGAATAGCAGCCAGGATGTGTTTGTTTTTTGTTGGTTTTTTTTCTGTCAAATCTGTTCTGGTGATCTTGAGAGTTCATGTTGCTCACTACAGTGATCAGGTATCTCGCTCTAATGTGAACACATCTTTACTTCAAAGCAGTATAGATGGAGCTATGATCAGTGATCAAAATATTTAAGATTCACAAGTGACAGGAGAGGGTAACTTTAAAGAATATTGGACATATCAGTATTAATATTATGACTGTGTGCTTTTCAGGTGGTTTATGATAAAAAAAAGAAATCAGAGGGGAAGATGGTGAGGGCTGAGCGGCAGGTTGTGTTGGACATGCTCTTCTCTGCCTTCGAGAAGCACCAGTATTACAACATTAAGGACCTGGTGGACATTACCAAACAACCTGTGGTGAGCAGGACGCAGACACGCAGCAAACACACGTAACCATAAAGCTGGAAAGGCCATCAAAAATAAATAAAATACACCTGCCCACTATCCACCTTGCTTTGTTAAATTCGAACAAATTGCCCACAGCATGACGTTCATGCCTGTTCACACCAGCTTTGTGGATAAAATTTGGGCCAACTCGCGCGTGTGTGCATGCATACACATGTATGAGAGATGAATCAATAGAGTGCAACTGATTCATTCCAGCTTGTGGAGAACAGCAATGTGTAGGTGCTGACAAGACCTTGAGGTCCCTCTCTCCTGCTGATTGAATCTGATTACATAACCATCAGCAGTAGGAGTAGGAGTCAAACGCAGCAATACATTCCACACCATCGTTCCTCTCCGAGAGCACTTGGCGAGCACTCAAATTAACTGAACTAAAGTAACCAAAATGGCCATAATGAGAAATCTTGCACCACATTGCTATTATTTATCGGGTATGGTAGGTCAACATCTAAAGCTCAACAGAGACCCCTAGTGGTGATTGGAGGAAAGAGCGCCGTGCCCTCAACACTGATCGGTCTTCCCACGGCTCCTTCATCCTTCCTGTAACTAAGCAGTGTTGTCTCTGCAGGAATGAAAGATCAAGGCAGGTTCAAACTAAAAATAAAATGTAGCTACAAGCAAAAGAAAAAACACTATTTAGATTTAGAACTGCCTCTGGCATGGTGTGCAACCTCACACTATCATTCCAGAATGCAAGTCTGCGGGCGACGGATAAGATAATCCTTGATTCATTCTACAGTGGGGAAATATACAAAATAGTGATCTTATTTTACTGTGGCAGATGAACACCCTCTCCTCCCATGTTTTGTGAGATGAATTGAGCACAACCAACACTTTTTGACTTCAATTTATGTCATTTATGTTAATGACACGCTCAACAACTTTATCCTGTAGTCATATGCTCAATGGATGGAGATTTTGTTGAGCTCTTCCTCTATTGCTAAACCAAAATTCTTATTGTTTAAATTGAAGTTTTTTCTCTCAGCAGCAAATATTCAAAAATGGCAGTTCTTTCAAAGGGGACAGTTTGACATTTTGGGAAATGCGCTCATATTTGTTTATTAAATATAAAGCAGACGAGCAGCAGCGGGAAAGACTGCCATAGCGAATAAAAATATTTCCAAACATGTTAAATTATTCTGTTGAAATCTCTAAAATATTGCCTCTTTGTACCTGAGAGGATTTCATGACCTGTTTTAATTTTTGTACAGATGACAAAACATGTAATTCGCCTGTCATTTGTTCACCAACCCGTTTTTCAGACGTACCTGAAAGAAATCTTGAAGGAAGTTGGAACCTATACTAACAAAGGAGCTCACAAAAGCACGTGGGAGCTGAAGCCAGAGTACCGACACTACCAGTCTGCTGAGGAGGAGGAGATGCAGATGACATAGATGACATTAGAACCGACTCACAGCAGATCCAACCTCAGCATTCAGCTGGTTGATATTTACTGGGAAATTTACATTTCACTTCTTACAGACATAAGAGGAAAAGGTACAGCATATGATTTTGAGTTAATTTAGTTGAATTAGAGTTTGACTTGTATGAGAAAAATGTCTGATGATATGCATTAGCAAGCCCTCTGATTAAATGATTTTACAGCAAATGTTAACCTGAATAGTAAGGGCAAAACAAATCGACAGAGGAAAAAACTGACCTTCCCTTAGTTTTGTTCCATTTTTTTAAACTGCTTTAAAGGCACCAAACTTTTTAGTGTATCAAACTCGGTAACGACAGTAACAACAAAGACTGCACCAGGAGGTTTGTGGAGTGGGTTTCCATGACCAAGCAGCTGCAAGTAAACTTTTTGAATCCCAAAGCACGTCTGACGGAGTGCTGCCAGGTCTGCCACCTGGACCCTGGAGAGATGTCAACATGCTCTGTAGAGTGACTCATCACTCCTCATTGTGGAAACGCATTATTGGGTTTTTTGTGGGTTGAGCATGAACCTGAGGTTCTATTGAAGGAAATCTTAATGTGTCGGCAAACTTGGACATTTCAGACAATTGTTTCCTTGGGGAAAATTCCTTTTTGGCTCCAGCAAAACCCTATGATGGAGTAAATAACATTTTCAAAAATCACTGAAACCCCTTATATGATTATCTCTTTGGGCGGAACTCCAGCTCATCAGCTGTCAGTAAACTTCACACCAAGTATTGAAAGAAGTATTCAGAAATGAGTGACAAAGGCTGTGTTCAGATTGCAGGCATATCAGATTTCCTTCCTTATCCGATGTTTAGGGCTGACTGTTCTAGCAAGTGTCCAAATTCAATCTCTGTTCAGACTCGGCCTCAGATCTGACACGTTGCTGTAACGACGTCAGGGAGGAGGTGTGGTTCAGTGCATGTAATGTGTGAGGTCATAATTGCAACGACGAACATTAAGTTTTGTCACCATAGTGTATTGACAGTATCACTGTCCGGTAGAAAATCTCACACCCCAGGCATTGTCAACTTTCAACTTTTTACCGCTCTGTAATGAGTCACGCTCTTCCTTGTGGCGCCACGGTCCACCATATCCGATCGGTTTGGAGCTGTTCAGACAAAGACGCATTTGTCCATATCAGATATGAAACTACCTCCTGAATGTGGTTTCAATCCATCCCGCAAAAATAGGATGTCAAAAGGAATGCGACTGTTCAGACTACTAAACATATCCAATATCCATCTGGATGGGCCAAAAATCGGATATAGGCGACCAGTCTGAACAGAGTTTTTGGGTTTGTGTTGAGCTTGAACCTATGGTTCTATTGAAAGTAATCTTAATGCTTCAGAAAATCAAGACATTTCAGACAAATTGTTTTCTTATGAGACCAGTTTGGGGAAGTCCCAAACTGGTCATCAGACATCAATATACTTCACACCAAGTAATTAAAGAATTCAGAAATGAGTGAGTTTGGGCGCAAACAGATCATCTCATGCCAAATCTGATTTTTTAAAGATGTGTAATAAACTACAAAAGGATATTTGAGGATTACACACACGTCTGAGTCAACATTCTATTGCTTGGACCGCTGCAAGTGTCAAGATTTGAGGTTTAAGTAAATTAATACTGTATCTGATCACATTTCAGACTGCATTAACTCAAGTCATCCCCAAAGACCTGCTGCAAGACCCAAACTGGTGACAATGGATTTTATTTTAAATGAAATCAAATTTTCTGAATTTAGTGTTTAAAGAGACCCAAGATGTATGGACCATCGATTAAAAACTATGCACACAATGTTTGAGATTCATACTATCCATTTTAATTATCCATTTAAACTGCCACAAGAAGCAGCACTGCAAATAGGCCAAAGGGAAAGTGATAAATCCCGATTCCACCAGCCTTGGTGGTGGTGGCCTCGGCATAATTGAAGAAATCGTGTAAGAATATTTTTGTTCAGACATGACTCAAATCCTTGCTCCCCCAGTCTGCTCTGGTGGAGGCAGCAGCCGAGGCAGAGACGATCCAAAGCAATCACTGCAAGAGAGAAGCAAGCATGTTAGACACACCAGCTTTTCTTTACAATTAACCAATTCAGGTTCTGGTCTAGTCCAGTGAACGAACATTTTACATCAATGCGTGCAAAGAAGTGCAGTGAACTAAAAAAAAAACATGCAAGAGATTTGCTTTGGGAGGCTGGGAACACTCAAATGTTATGGTTACAGTGACAGGATTGTAAAGGAGTGCGAAAATGGACCCAGAACTTTCTAAATGTGATGTGATCTATTCTTGAGTGCAACAGTGACTCAGACTTTTTTTGCATCTGCGAGCATTGGCTAGTACTTGTCTGACAATATGAAATATGTCTGGAAAAAGACTGACGTTCGGTCGATCAGCAGCTTCTCTGGCTGCTCATGCTAGTTTAGCTCATTAGAAAATCTAATTTTAAAAAGACCTTAGGTGTGGCTTTCACCTAAAAGGAAACACTCCTGAGTACTGTGTACATAACCAAATATATTTTTTGTTTGTGGCCTATTATTCTCCTTTTGGCTTATACCTTCAGGGGTCGCCACAGCTAATCAGTTGCCTCCATCTAACCCTGTCTTCTGCATCCTCTTCTCTCACACCAACTACCTTCATGTCCTCTTTCACTACATCCATGAACTTCCTCTAGGCCTCCTGCCTGGCAGTTCAAAACTCTGCATCCTTCTACCAATATATTCACTATCTCTCCTCTGGACATGTCCAAACTATCTCAGTCTGGCCTTTATCTCCAAAACCTCTAACATGTGCTGTCCCTCTGATGTACTCATTTCTGATCCTATCCTTCCTGGTCACACCCAAAGAGAACCTCAGTAGCTTCATCTCTGCTACCTCCAGCTTAGTGTTTGTGGCATTCAAAGTCAGCATTTACATTTGTTTCATGACTCATGTTCTTGGGCAGTCAGCTGAAGACTTACTAATTTCTCCTCGAGCAGGCCGTCTTTGACGAAAAGCATGTAAGGCGTGACGCCATCTTCGCGATAGTTCAGCAATGCCAACATGCCGTTTTCTGTCTGACTTTCGCCTTCGTAAAACTGTTGGGAGATTAAGACTGCATGTTAAGATGTTTTGACAACCAGTGACCGTAACAGACTAGGTGCAATAGGTTTCCCAGTGACTTGTCAAAACAGTTGGGAGGTTAAACAGTATATTTACATCATAGTTTGTAATTTGCGATCCTATCTTCTTGACAGCAACCGTGGCAGCCCCCATAAACGCTGTCACTCTTTCCGGGTGGTCCTTTTCCAGCTTTGCTTTAATTCTGGACATGCACAGTGATGTTTAATATTAGTTATGTCTGTCACATAATTCATTATTGGGAATGCATAAATTGCAATGACCCCCCCCCACCCATTTTTAGTATTTGTAGTACTGATACTCACAATTTGACGTATTTATTCATGTATGCGTAGTAGTCTTTCTTTTTATATGGTGGAACAGATACCAACTTGTGGTTCAGGACGATGTTGCAGCCAGACTCATGGCTCCCTTCATTGCATTCTTGTTCCTCTTCAGCAGAAGCGTTTGCCGATATCAAACGGTCATCAAATGTTTCGTTTCTGGTGATATTCTAGATACAGGAGGTGAGACAACAGACAGGTCAGACAGGACCTAAGGGTCCATTCGTGTGGGTCTAATGGTCAGAAAAGGTCATCCATCTTAAAGGGACAGTAAAGTTAATTTTAACTGACATTCATCATTATAAAAAATAGAAATAAATTGTGTGTAGCATCATCCGTTTGGTCAAAAAAAGCTTAAAATCGGTATCATGGTTACCTACGCGGTTAACGGTTGTGTCAACAGAACAGCAAGAAGACAAAGACAAGGACCTGTCGTTCTTTAGAATACCTTCTGGGAAGGTATCGCGCCAAAAATGCTAACGCGCTAGCCCGTCAATAGGATTGTCCATATTATGTTAGCAATGAGCTAACCGCCATTTATTACTATTGGAATGTGTAGAATTAATAACTCTAGTTGATATTAATTCCACAGTGAATTTATATGAAAGTGGCGTTTTTTTGCTGTTCTGTTGACACAACCGTTCACCGCGCAGGTAAGTGTTATTTTTGGTGCTAGTCGCGTCTAGAATTGCATTGTCTTGTGGATGCTAAGCTATGTTTGGCCCCAGTGACGTTTGACGCCCACGTGACCACTGAATGCGGCAGCTGCTACGGGGCAGATTTGAAACTTTTTTGACCAAACGGATAACGCTACACATGTGAAATTCTTTTTTTCATAATATATATGTCACTTAAAATTAACTTGACTGTCCCTTTAGCAGCTACAGGGGAGCAGTAATTACTCATTACTTGATTTGATGGTATGAAAAGAAGAAATCGTCCCATTTTTAAATGTAGTTTGGGATTTAGTGGGAGGAACAAAACCTATCGGTGATTATAATATGTATACTTTTATTGGTAAAATACCTTTCCTTCGACTTCATAGAAGAATCCGTCTTCAGATTCGGTAATTTTGAATGTGTCCGAGAACATCTCATCTTCTGCGGGAGAAAACAACGTTTAGGGACATTGGGACTGAGATCAGGCCCGGCCGACAACACAGACCCTCCCCGGACAGAGAACGGCTTCATCTGGGATCAAACAGGAGTCACCACTCGGTCCCAGAAGCAGCACACCCACCGAATAACGGCTAGCAGTTAGTTTGATTTCTAGCTACAAAGGAACGTAGATACCGGTCTGCTTCAGTATCACGATTATCACCATCTCTACACACAAAACCTACAGAATTTACTTTTTTCTCTCTCAAAACGCCCAGATATTCAAAACTAGAGCGACCATAAGTAACATTTTTAACCATTTTTTTTACGTTAACCGAAACAGAAGTAGCAGTTAAGGCTAGCCGGCCTAAGCGCTCTCCTCGGGCCTAGTGACGCAACACTAAAAGCCTCTGCTAACAGAAAGCTCTGGTAGATGATCACGTCGATGACCGGGCCCACTCGGTTCCGTTACACGGCACAGAAAATACCACCGTGGCTGTAACACCATGTTGGGTTAAAGTGGACACCCGTCGTGGGGACTCACCGCTGATGATGCACTTGAACAGCTTCATTTTCACAGACCGTTGTTCGGTTTCTCACTCACTCACAGGCCGACCGCCTCCGAAGTACACCGGAGCAAAAAGGACGTCGGCGCAGCGAGGCGGCACATTTATTTCCTACTGACGTCATTATGGGTTGGATCGCTCACTACTGCCACTCTAGGGGAGTGGCCAAATGTGGTATTGCACCTCCTGTCTATTTCTGGACTTGACGTGTCCAACATCCAATCTAAACCTCTGACGGGTTACACTTGTGCCGGTTCACAAATACGATACCCATACCGGATCGATCGAGGCCCAGGATCACGAAGGTCCAACCCAGGAGGACAGGAATACCCGTGGGAAAAGTTTAAATTGTCACCCAAAATAAAGCTTTACATTCCAATTATTTTAATGCTTCAAATTTTATTCAGTTATACAATCTGAAATTTGAGTTTCATTGCTTAAATACGAAAAACATTTAGCTGGCACTCTTGTTTCACAGCCTATAAAATCAAAGTGTTAAATGCTAAATGCGAAGCAAATAACATATACACATTTAACATTTTTAACAATCATCAATTTTACTTGGAAAGCAACTTTATTTATCTTGTATCAGCAAATTATTTTGGTACTAGCCAGCCTCTGTCCACAGAGAAACACAATTAGGTGACTCAAATTTATGTGGGCAAGTGTGAAGTCCAATTGTCTGCAGTTACACAAAGAAAAATCACCAAGAGCCCTAGAGTCAAAAGAACACGGAGGTAGCATTTGGAAAGAAGATAGGGACGTGGATAGAACCAACATGTGCATTCAATTATAAACCTCTACCTTCAGTTATTGTTAAGACTTATTCAAATTAGGAGAAACCCCCAGAGTGGAACATCTACACAGACCCAGCATATTAATACTGAATAGATGGAAGAGAAATGTTACAAACACAGACATTAAAAAAGTAGTCAATGTACACCTTTACACACAAAATAAACAATTTCAAATTATTAACAGCAAATAAAGATGCAAGTGCAACGGAACAAATCTGTCTCCTCCCATGTGCTGCACCTCCATTTGTGATGATGTTATAGAAAGCAAAATAATTTCTAATCCCAGACAAAGGTCTAGATCGGTTGGCCTGTAGACGGTGTCTCATCCTCAGTCGCCTGGTGACAACATCTAGTTTAAACGGGAGGATATGCACTGCATAAAGAACATATCTTTAACTGTAGAATTGAATCAAGTCGTAAATCATTATCTTATTGTTTAAAAAGCTAGAGCTGTCCACAGTCTGTGATGACAAGTTTCTTTGTGGGTACGCCTCCCTTAGTGCCCAGCTCTCCTATCTGCTGCACCACATCCATGCCCTCCTGAACCCAGCCAAAAGCCACATGTTTGAAGTCTAGATGTTCTGCTTTCTTCAGCGTGATGAAGAACTGGGAGTTGTTGGTGTCACGTCCGCGATTTGCCATTGACAGAATGCCTGGGCCCGTGTGCCGAACATCAAAGTTCTCATCCTCAAATTTGGTGCCGTAGATGGACTTGCCCCCTGTCCCATCACTGTTGGTAATGTCACCACCCTTCAAAAACAAGCAAACAAACAAATCAGTGAAGGTGTGGAAATATGACAAATACGTTGTTCCTTAAGTGAGACACAGTAAGGCTTTGTCCATTTGGCACAATTACAAAACTATTAGATTGTAACAACATTGAGACATTATATGCAGGATACATAAAATATTAAATCTATGTAACTGCATGTTTGTAGTTCGGACAGAAAAATATTTGCTGACTTAATAAAATTGTTCTTTTTCTTTACTTTTAAGTTTGCTGCTCGTTCTATGACATCTTTGTACACTTTATCCTAACTGGACATTACAGTACTTTATCCTGCCAGTGTATTCTACATTGCGTGAGGCCACTGTGCTGTATACATTATGTATTCAGAGAAAATTAATTAACAGATTTAAAAATAAAATATATTTTAAAAAAAGTTTCAAATTGAAGGGGGTTGTAAATCTGAAATCACACCCAACATGAATCAAGTTAGCTGATTACAGGGAGGACGGCTTTTTTTTTCCTACTGAATGGAAAGACAAACAGGCATGCAAATTCCAAGTATTTTCTGCACTATAAGGCACACCTTCAATGACTGGCCTATTTTAAAACCGTTTTCATATATAAGGTGCACTGGATTATAAGAAGCACTGCCGGTTTTTGAGAAAATTAAAGGCTTTAAGGTACACCTTATAGTGCAGAAAATACTGTAACTTAAATATCCAAACCAGTCGCGAGTAGTTTTAAGCACTGCAGTCACAACCAAGGACAGACGTCCTGTTTAAAGCTGTTGTCATGAATATTGATGGACTCTCACCTGACACATGAAAGATGGTATCACCCTATGCAAGATGGAATCCCGAAGTCCGAAACCTTTCTCACCGGTACAGAGAGCTCTAAAGTTCTCGGCAGTCTTGGGGACAATGTGGGAGAAAAGCTCTATGGTGATGGTGCCCAGTGTTTGTCCATCGGCTGCCACTTTGAGGAACACCTGGGGGTTAGAGTCTCGAGAGTGCTCCTGAATTCTGGACATCAGCGGTGAGCAACTTGAGGTGTCACTTCTAGTCTGTCTCATGCGACTCTGACAGCTGCAAAACGTCTTCTTGAAAGATTCAGTGATCTCAGCAGTTTTGAACTTGGCTGCTAGCTGCTCGACTGCAGCTTCTCCATCTGGTAAAACACAAAGAAAGCCAAGAAACCATCAACCACAAGGGGACAGAAGCACAAATAAAGAAGTAATCCATACTAGAAAGACTGGCTAAGCATCTATCTCAAAAACCTTGTTTACCAAATCTGTAAACTCGATTTTTGCTTTATTAATGCCTCAAAAGGGCAAATATGAAATTATCATGAGAATTAATCTGATTTTAAGTGTACCTGAGTAGTCTGTCGCAGTCCAGATCAGTGAGTTGGCTGAAGAATTCATAGGTTTGAGTTCCATCGACTCTGAGATTGTGTGGTTGGCACAAACCCTCAACACCTGCTCTCTTCTCATCAGGATTCTGTAGAAATGTTTGGTTGGGTGGAACAGGATTTTGATGTCACCGATGCCACGCTCCTTCCACTGGCCAACATCACGATCCCATCGATACAATTTGGTCCTCTCCTTGAAGAGTATTTCTTCATCTTCCTCGCCGGACTTTGTCTCCACCTGAGAGACACGCAAGAATGAGGTGTGGTCTTGTACCCTCAATAACTTCAGTTTAATGTGTAGGCAGAAGCTGAGCTGCAAAGTACCTCTGGTAGTGACACTATTGGCTCAAAGTGAATGTCTGCATTATTAGGAGTCTCCTCTTCATCACTTCCCTCCTCATCACCTTTTGTTTGTGGAGCTGAAGTCATAGCTGTCCCAAATACTGTAGCACCAGCATTTGCCCATGTAAAGTTAGAGTCTTCATAAAAGAAGATCACACATTGAAAAAGAATTAATTGCAATAACACATTGCTAGTAGCTGAAAATACAAACAGTCCTTAAAATGTTGAAATGGGGCCCCACCTTTACTTCCAAATGCAAATCCTTCTGTGTTTTTTGCCAAGTCAGCAAAAGAGAAGCCACCCAACGTGTTGAAGCCGAAGCTGGAAGAATCTATGACAGAACAAAGTTTCTTAAAGCTGTTGGTTGAAATATTTGATACTGAAAAGATTCAAATATCATTTTTAAACAGAGGTACATAAGTATAGTTAGTCAAATATAGACAAATAATCTTAAGTGTTTATTAAGCAGAAAAATGGCTTATGTGATATTCAACTTTTATAAAAATTCTGATAAAAAATAACCAATCTATCAACAGTATCTGTTTAAGAAGTGAAGACAAAACATACCTTGACTAGCTGTTGTAGTGGATGCAGCTGTGGCAGCAGTACAAGTTGTTGTGGTAAACGAAGCTGTGGGGGCGGGAGAAGCTGTGGCCGTGGACCAAGCTGTGGCGATGGACAAAACTGTGGCAGTGGATGAAGCTGTGGCGATGGACAAAACTGTGGCAGTGGATGAAGCTGTGACGGTAGATGAAGCTGTGACGGTGGATGAAGCTGTGGTGGTAGATGAAGCTGTGGCGGTGGATGAAGCTGTGACGGTGGACGAAGCTGTGATGGCAGCGCTGAACTCTGGCTCCAGGCTCTTCTTAGTCGACAGGTCTATGGGTGAGCTGCTGCTGCTAGGAGGTTCACTAGGAGTCTTTGCTGATTGGTCGGAGCTTCGCTCCTCTGGTGTCCACGTGCTGCCTGCAGCTTCTGTGGCGATGGGCAGTTGATTTGCTATTGGCTCCTTTGGGGCTACAGCCGGAGTGCAAGTCTTTTCAGCCTGGTTTAACTGGGCATCCTGAAATAATAGAAAACCAGAACAATAATGCTGATATATTAACAAAAAAATTAAACAAATGGTGATGGCTGGAGCCAATGGTGAAATAATAAGAATGTGATTTCTACCTCAATTTTAATTTCATTCTCATTTTGGGAAATAGAATATTTTTTCCTTACTTGACTCTTGTTAAAAGTGGATGGCAAGAATTGCTAACCCGTTTCAAATGATCTGTACAGAAACGTCTCTTTTCTAAATGTCGTGACTGTTACCAAGTCTTGTTGTGCTTTTCGGACTTCTGTCTCAAAGTCTTCGTTCTTGTCATGGTCTAGGTCGCTGTCGGTGATACTCAGGCCACAGAAGAAGGTGGGTGGTAGCTGGAGGATTTTGGCCTTCTCCTCTTCCTCTGGTGTGGGCTTCTTCTCCCACACCACCTGGCATTCTGGCTCTGAATGCAACACACACAAGTTGAAGGCTAGAGAATGGCTGAGGAGACTGTCACCTCTGACTAAGTCCATGTAATTTTGCCACATGCTGTGTGATATGTCGCACAGAGATATAATTTATCACAGTCCTAAAAATGTATGGGGAATGAATCAAGACAAACAAGACACCTGGAAAAATGAGGAAAATTAAAGTGTGTTTAAAACAATATTGCAAACTTACCATTACTACTAGCTTTACCCATTTTCTCAGGAGGATCAGGGTAGAGCTTTCCATTTAAGGCTTTCACAGCTGATTCATAATCCTCATCTGAAAAATCACCACAGATTTTTGAAAATCAAGAAAGATGTTTGTTCTAGTTACGCCGTTGTCTGAAATCCATTTGTCTTACCATCTGTTTGATCATCGCTGGTGTAGCCTGGCTCGTTCTGGTAGCAAAAGAAGGTAAGAGGCAGCAGGAGTTTCCGGGCTAGAGCAGCTTGTTCAGCGGTTGGCTCCTTCACGTACAAAATCTCCAGCTCTGAGTCAAAACCAGACGACGCACTACCGCTGCCTTCTGCCTGAGGTGAGCCTAGAAACAAAAGGACAAACAGAATGAAGGTGGGGAGCAACTTGGAAGAGGATCAGTGATGAAGCCACTTAATTCCCTTTAAAAACACAAGTGTTAGTTTCACACACACACACACACACCGAGATAACGTGCACAGCAAAAATTAACAGCATGCTTTCAGTTTATGAAAATTGTTGGACAATTTGTATGAAAGGAACATTTCCATGTGCATGTCTCAGTGTTTCTCATTTAGATAACAGAACACACAGTATCACTAAAAAGCATGAAAAACAATTTCTATTTTAGCTAAGCTTTAATTTGACATCACCGAGCGTACTTTACTAGAATAGGAATTCACTTGAGACGCATCTTTTACACACTGGACTCATCACAAAGTGAATCTTCCCAGCTCACACATCAGAAGAAATCAACCAAATGTCTTGTGTTTTAAGAAAACTTTGTTGGACTTACACACAAGTTAAACGTGACTTACATTTTCAAAATTAGTGTTTTATCTTGATAAATGTAGATGCAAAAACAATTCATGACAATAGTCAACAAAGTTTTCTGTGTATTGTTAAGTTTAGTAATAATTCAGTCTACCAAAATTGAAATCTAATTTTTACACACCCTTTAGGTTATTTTTGCTTTATTTCTCCCACTGTATGCAGAAACTCTGGATTATGTTTTGTTGAATTTTGAACAAATTCTCCCTCCTGTGTGAGACATCTGAATCTTGAGACATTAATAAATTTTTTTTGTAAAATAAATACTGCATCTCCACACACTGGACATGCAAAACATAAGCTTTGATGTTTCATCCACTCCGTGCATCCAGATTATTTCTTTCTAGTAGTAAGGGCCAGCAAGGTGACAGCTGATAAGTGTTAACACACACTGCAGTGATTAGAGTACCTGCGGGCTCAAATTGGGTGGTTGATGTGCTGGTCCAAAAAGCCATTGGGTTATCTTTGAAAAGCCTAAAATCCAGCCCTAAAGGATGATGGGTTGTTGGGTGAAGAAAAACTAATTGTGAGCCTGGTATCATTATCAGAAAACAAGGCTAGAAAGTAAAATTATGAAATATGAGTGTATGTTCAATGCATACTGTTCAAAATGTGAAAGTGTGTATTGTCTACAGAGTATTGTGATATAATGGAACAACGTATAAAAAGGAGCTTCAAGACGTGTTGATGGGAAATCAGTGTTATTATTACAAATGTCTGGCACAATTTTGAAAGTGTCTTGGCTGGGTCGACTGACAAGATGGAGCAATGAGATGCAGATGAAACAAGACAACCGTGATCCTCATTCAAAGACAGAGAAAAGACAAATACTGTGGCTATAGTAAGATATTTCCTTACCTTTCTCTGGGATCTTGAACACTGGTGTTGTTGAAGTCTTGGTCACAAATCCAGAATCTTTCTCTTTCAACCCAGGTTCAGATTCCACAGTCTGAGTGACAGATTTAGGAGACCCAAAAAACCTCTGAAGGCTATCGCTGCCAAAAACAAACTTCGGGGGTGACACAACAGTCTTTGAGGGGTTGACCGGACTTGGAGACTCAGCTGCACTTGCCTTACTGTCGGATGAAAGCTCTGTACGTTCCTTTGTGGTCTCTTCTAGAATGGTGATAGCTGCCTTTCCACATAAAGCTGGACCAGTGTCGGCAGATCCTTTGGGTACATCGTCTCGAGGAGTTGTGACCTTAGAAGTTACCGGAGTCATTAGTTCCTTTTTCTCTTGGGCAACTTTAGCCTCGTCGAACACTTGCTTGAATGTGTTTGCAGTGTCCTGCAGCTTGAACCTTACAGCCAGCTGCTCAATATTACTTTCTCCTATTTCTGCAAAGTCTAACGCACTCCAAACCCAGGCCTTCTCAGCACCCTTCATTGGCTCCAGCTTCATGGCTGCTGTGATCCAGTGGTTAGCACAGATCTTGAGCACCTGGTCTCTCCTCATTAACAACCTCACTCGTTTGGTGTCGTAATGCTGTAAGATCTTCAGGTCTCCAATTCCTCTTTCCTTCCACTGACCCAGTTCTTTATCGTAGCGATACAGTTTAGCCCTGTGACTGAAAACCACTTGCTCATTCTCCTCTCCTGTGGAAATCTCTACCAGGTCAGGCAAGGGGATTACTGGCTCAAAGTAGTGACTATCCCTCTCTTCATCCTGGGATACATCCTGTTCATCATCTGTACCCACTGACGCTCTGCTTTGGTTGAGCTTAGCAGGAGACTTTGAGGGGCTGATGCCAGGCTGGAAGCTGAAACTGAAACCACTAGTGGATTCTCCGAAGCGGAAAAGATTCTTACGCAGGGAGCTACTAGCAGTGGGTGAGGCATAGACTGATGTGTCGGCAGTAGCATCTAAAGTCTCTCCTCTTAGGTCACAGTTATCCCACTCCAAAGTGGGACCTGTGGTTTCAGCTGGAGACTTTATTAGGCTTGACAGACTGCTGGATGCTGTAACGTCTCCTTGAATGTCATTACTGTTGATCTTGGTTTTCTCATCGGTCAAAAAAGATTTCAAGTCTTTCAATCCAGTCTTCATTTCCTCTGCTTTCTGAATGAGGTGAGCCGTTCTGCCAGAGTCAACAAGTTTGTGTGGAGTTTGTAGGGGAATGTCCAAGAGAAGTCTCTGACATTCTTCAAACTTTTCTTTAAACTCCACTGCCAGCTCTTGGGTTTTGAACTTAACAGCCAATTGTTCAAGTTTAGGATCGCCATCAGAAAAGTCATTAGCCATCCAAATCCAAGCTTTGTCAGAGCCTGCCAGGGGCTTCAGATTCATGGTGGTGGTGATCCAGTGGTTAGCACACACCTTCAGAACTTGTTCTCTCCTCATCAGCACCCTCAACCGACCGTTACTGTTGTTCTTAAGGAATTTGAGAATTCCGACACCACGCTCTTTCCACTGACTACTATCTGAGTCAAATCTGAACAGTTTGACACGCTGGGAGTAAAGAACCTGCTCATCTTCCTCCCCAGTCACCACGTCAATCTTATCAGGCATCTGGACCACTGGTTCAAACTGAAGATCATCATTTTCCTCCGTTTTATACATGCCATCATCCTCCTGCTCATTTGAAGTATCTGTCTTGCTGGGAGTTGCCGGTAATGAGAACACCTGCGCACCCGCACCGGAAAAACCTTTGAAATTTGGATCCTTCTGGCCAAACTGGAAATTGCCAGAGGAATTTGCCAAATCTGCAAAGCTGAAAGTATTGGCTTTACCGGCAATTAATGGATTTTGGTCTCCTGAATTATCTACTAATGGTTTAGACTGATTTTCTTTCTCCTGGTGTTTGTCAGCAATGCTTTTCAGAAAACTGGATGCCGATCCTGATGGAAGATTTTGATCAGTTGAGGGGGGTTCTTCTTTTTCAGGTTCCTGAATGCCAAATTTGAAGCCACCAGGCATTGGTATGGAGAATGAAAAGGTTGAAGAGCTTGAGGAATTAGACACAGATGGAGAAGGTTCAAACTTGAAAGAAGCAGCTGAACTTTTATCTTTACTGTGACCAAATTGGAAAGTTTTGCCTGCTTCAAAAGGAACTGAAAATCCAGTTCCAGTCGGCTGGCTTGATGTATCCTTGGTGCCAAAGCTAAAACTGAATGTGGAAGCTGAGGGAGCAGTGCTGGTTGTGTTCGTCACGTTTGGACTTGGTGTCTGACAGGCCACACACTTACTGGCAGATGCATTGTTTCTCACCAGACAAGCGTCACACTCCCATTCCCCGTCCTTCTTGGCAAACATGGCTTCTAAAGAGGGCATGTAAGGTTCATTGCAGGAAGTACATTCAGTGGCTGAGGAATCATTTTTGACCTTGCAGGCATTGCACTCCCACATCTTATCCCTTTTTGCAAAGTCTGCTGCAAAACCTGACAGTGTTGGCGGTTTTGATGTTATTAGAGGCCCCTCTGTTTGTTTATCAGCAGGATTGGGGGCTTGACAGGCAACGCATTTGTTAGCAGAGGCTTCATTTCTTACTTCACATACATTACAGTCCCACTGCCCCGGCTTCTTACCGAATAAAGAATCAATAGGTATAGGGTCCTGCGGTGCAGGTATGTCTGTAGTTGGTGCAGTCTGAGACATTACAGTTGTTTTGGTTGAACCCTTGAGAGCTTTACAAGAAGTACAACTGTCTGTAGAAGGCTCATTTCTTGTAGAACACGTGTTGCAGTCCCACTGTCCTGGTGTCTTCCCAAAATGAGCCCCAAAGCTAGAACCAAAAGTACTGACTACTGTGTCCTCGGGTTTAGAGGTACTGGTGCCAAATGTAAAAGAGGAGGGCACAGAAGCTCCAAAAGCACTAAATCCACTGAATGTAGAACTAGTATTACTGGGTGCTGATGCATCAGTTCCAAATTTAAAAGTAAAGGGACTGGCTTTGGTTTCACCAGCAGCCTGAGTATCTGGCTTGGGTGAAGAATTGGGATTGGCAGATTGACAAGCAACACACTTGATATTGGTGGGTTTATTTCTTACACAGCACACGGTGCAGTCCCATTCACCTTCTCGTAGTGCAAACCGGGCTGCTAGTGACTCAGTCTCTGTTGGGAGTTCCTCTTTCTTCTCCTGTTGATCATGTTTTTCTGACGATTTTACCATTTTCTTAGCTTCCTCAAATTTGGCTTTGAAAAGTGATGCCTCATCTACTGTCTTGAATCGGATGGCCAGTTGTTCAGGTTTAGGCTCTTCATCTGCATAATCAACAGCATTCCAGACCCAAGATTTATCAGAGCCTGCATTTGGTTTCAGAAGCATATCAGCAGTGATGTAGTGGTTTGCACAGATCTTAAGCACCTGCTCCCTTCTCATTAAGAGTCGCACATTCCCTTTTGAGTTGTGTTTTAGGATCTTAACATTGCCAATACCCCGCTCCTTCCACTCTTTTGTCTCCGTATCAAACCGATACAACTTTGCCCTATTGCAGAAAATTTCCTCCTCCTCCTCCTCACCTGTTTTTACATCTACTTTATCAGGAAGAGGTACAATGGGTTCAAAATGAGGACCATCTTCATCCTCTTCAACATGAGTACTGTCATTGTCGCTTTCGGCTGCCCTTTCCTCTTCTGCTGCAGGTTTTGCAATCCCAAACACTGGTTTTGTAGCACTCCCAAATTTAAATAACTGCTCTGTCTTTCTGAAGAGATTTTCAGTGCCTGTGTTTTGTGTGGATTCAGCAAAAGATAAACCAGCATCACTTTTATTGCCAAAGGTGAAGATGCTAGTTTGATTGGGGGGTTGCTCCTTGGTGGCAGACTTCTCTGGAGTGAAATCTGTTTTCACAGGAATGTCTGATGTAAGAAGACCAAGCAAACTCTCACTATGCTTGGCCTGGGAAGCTGAAAAAGTGAAATCGCCATCATTGGATTTAAAGTTTGAGTTGAATTTAAAAGCAGTTGAAGGTGTTGACTGAGCAATTGTTGATGCTCCAAAAGTAGGGACTTTAGGCACTTCTGTGGGTGCCTGCTGGCTGAAGGAGAGCTTCCCAAAGTCCATAGGTTTACTTTCGATATTCTTTGGTGGCTGAACAGGCACTACAGTTGGCTTGGTAAAGTACCCAGGTTCAGGCAGGGGAGGGTTAGTGGTTTGCTGTGTTGCACTCTGGCCGTAATATTCCTCACTATAGGGGGAAAGAAGGCTTGTGGCTGGCGAATCAAAGCGAAGAGGGGCCCCAAAGACCGGTTCTTGAGGGGGGTAAATACAGGCTGGTGCCGTCTGTAATGGAGGCGTATGAGTGGGCTGCTGGTAGGCATACATATGCTGCTGAGGAGGCATACGGTTCATGCCATACACAGGACCCTTTACAAAGACAAAGAAATCATCAACATTGAAAACTTTTGTGTTTATCTCTGAAAGAAAGGTTCAACTATGATAATTACCTTGGTTGGAGTTACATTGGCTGCTGTGCGAAGGAGATACTGAGAATTATATGCTGGAGACTGGTTGTAGTACACAGTGGGGCCTGTGGTGGCAACTTCAGTACAAATATATAGAGTTTTTATTATCTTAACAAACAATGTTTACTAGACGCCTAAGACAAAAATGTTAATGTTGACATGCTTTGGTTTTATTTAGTGTGCTGACCTGTTAAGGGGGCCCCGTGATAAGACTGGACTGGGGTGAAAGACTCTTGTAGACCCTCAGCCCCGTACATTTTGTGATGAGGGGAGCCTGCGTTTCCTGGAGAGTTCTGTCTCAGATCATGAACCTCATTCTAAAACAGCCCAAAGAGAAATGACTTAAGGTGACATCCATTCATTTTAAGGCCAGTGCTAAAAAACTTTCAAATGGCCGTTGGCTCAAGCTGGAATTTCCTTCCTTCCCTCAGCTTGAGACAGAACAAATCCTTTGTTTTGAACTGGATTTTAAGATAAACAGGCCTTCATTTGTGTTTTTGGCCAGTTTTGCTAATCCACTGAATCATAAATTTTTATGTGAGTAAAAGTATTAGACAGGTAACATGTTTGTTGAAATATATAGACATGGATGTCAACAATCAGTTTCAGATTTTGGGTTTTGAATGTGCAGATAGCATTTTCTGTATAGTTAGAGATGTAACCAACATGAAAACCAGAGAGCTGTCTCTGGATTTGGATCATGTTCTTTTTATGTGAAACCCAAAGTCAAACTCAACTTTATTGTCAAATGTACCATTGATGCATGACATACAGCACAAATGAACTGCAATTTTCCAAGTGTATACAGCAGACTCCAAGTGTTTTCAGTCCACAGTAAATATAAAGATATTTGCCTCATTGTTCCAATATGTTTGGCGGGGAGTCATTTAAATAATTCTCTTAAGCTTTACCACTAATCTTACCCATGTCTACCTTCAAACTCGAGTCAACATAAAGTTCTATAAAACCAACAATAAACAAGGCAGTCAGAGACGGCAACATCCTGCGACTTACCCTGACCTACTTTCAGGGTAGATCAAAGCTAGTGCATAGGTAGATCAAAGCACTAGCTTTGATCTATGGTCTTGATCAATGGCCTTCTCCCTCGTCTTTCTATCTTATCCGGTTTCTTAGTGTACAAATATTGAAATTTGACTTTGACCCAGTTTTCACAAGGTCATCATCTCATTTTCATCCCCTTTGCTGCCTGAGTAATGTGCTTTTTGTTTAATCTTTCTATCTGCAAAGGTTACAAAGATATTTGGTGGACAAACTAACAGACGGCCGAACACACGAACAGTGACAATTACACCACCGCTTTGAAGCGGGATGTAAAAAATGGGAAGGCGAAAATATGTAATGTTGTCCTGACCTTGAGGGCTTCAACTTGCTGACACAGCATCTGGAGAAGACTTTTCTGGTCCTCCACCCATTGAGGCGGCGTTTTTGGAGAAATCTGAATAAAAGAGAAAATTATTAGTTGTTGAACATTAAGAGCTCTACTGAAAAATATTTATAGTAGGGCTGCAGGAATCAACTATTTTAGTGTATATTCTATAGATTATTCTGATGATTTATTGAGTAATCAAGTAAGAAAAGATTTTTAATAATCATGGTACTGTTTTGAGGGATAATTTATATAGAGACAAAACAAATGTCAGCTGGTCTTCTAATTACTTGAACCTACCATGTGTCTTTTGGATGGAGACACGATGCTTTTATTTGGAGATGGTGTGGAATATTTTATATGGGACATGGTGGCTGATGTTTCTGTGGGATGAGCAGGACTGGAATGAATTGGTCTTTGCCGACCCCCCTCATCCTTCTCTTCCTCTTCATCTAAGGACTCCCCACTCTCTCCCAGCTGCTGGTTCACGTCATTCAGGAGGTCCACGATTTCCTCAATGGAAACAGGCAGCTGGGACACAAATTTAAAAACGGTTGAACAGCTATTGCATTGCTCTTTTTGGTTGCAGTCATACTGTAAATATGTGAAAGTTTTGTTTTAAAAAAAACATTAAGATTGTGTTTCATAATTCACTGTGTTACAATAATAACAAAAATAGTTACCCTCTCAATATCGTCTGCATCAGCATTATAAATCTTTGACAAATACGTCCTGAACTTTCTCAGAAACGTTATACATCTGTCTTGGGTCTCCTCAACTCCGTTGCTTGCCTCCTCTGATAACCGCTGGTAGATCTGACAGTTGAGAAAACAAATATTTTGGCTGCAGTACCAAGAATATCATGGGCGCACCAATGAAATGACACATACAGCAGTGTGATCAAGATGGGTTTAAAGGTACTGTCATAACTTGCAACTGTAACAAGATGACAACCATGGAAGATGCATCAGAATGGCTCTCAGCTCAACCAGCTTTTCTAGTATAAACTAAGTACTCCACAAAATTGTGTTGAAATTGATGGAGTAGTTTCTATATAATTTAATCTAGCAATGATGAGAAAGCTTTTGCACATTCATGTGGTACTTTCTTAAATGAACGTGGGAATTACCTTGAAAGTGGCAACAATTTACTAGTACAGTGGTACCTCTACTTACGAATGTCTCTACATACAAAATTTTCTACTTACAAAATGCCTCAACAGGAAAATATTGCCTCCAGTTAAAAAGAAATTTTGAGTTACAAAAGGTAAAAATACAGTATGGGCTGCTACTCGCAGCTCACAAAGGTTCCTGAATGCAACATTCTTATAGCTGCTCTGCCACTGGCTATTACCTAGCATTCTGGCAATCCCATTGGCTAAGAGGGACCTCTATGTGTAGCTAGATAGGCGTCTATGCAGCGTCCTCATCATTTGGCCCTCGACCCGTGAGGTGTTCTGATAGTTTTACGCAAATATATTAACTTTTTGAGTATTCACTATGGACTCCAAGAAAGTGACGGAGAAATGAGGAAAAGAAAAGACGAAGAAAAGTTTTTTTGTCCATACAAACAAAGCCAGAGATAATAGAAAACCATGAAAAAGGGATGCGTTTGGTTGATCTCGCCAAAGAATATGGCCGTAATGAATCTACAATCGCCACGTTATTAAAACAAAAGGAAGTTTAAGGCAACCACTCTGTGGTTTGGCATGGTGAGGCAAGAGCGCATGAACCAAAGAGGGCAAAAAACAATGAGGACAGCAGTTAAAAAGGTAAATGACCAACATTTTTATTCTTTATTTTTTACATTATGCACAACTCTTATTTATTGTGTAATAATCTAGTTGTAATATGTATTTGTTACATGTTTTGATGCATTTTTATACTTTATAAAACATTTATGTCTGAATTTTGGGGGGGCTTGGAACGGATCAGGGCATTTGCATGTAAAACGCGTCTCTACTTACGAAATTTTCTACTTACAAAATTTCTTCCAGAACCAATTAATTTCGTAAGTAGAGGTACCACTGTAATTCTGTATAGAAGTGCATGACCTACCTGTGCCAGATGCCAGTAGGATGACAGGTTATTTATGGCTTCAAAAGTTGCTATGGCCTCCTCTGTCTTGCCTTCAATATCCAGGAGAGCAGCATATGCAATCTTGGCTTCCTCTTCATAATCCCAAACAGAAGAAATCTGACAATAATTACAGACATGCTTCAAGTCAAATTAAAAAACACATGGGACAGCTTTGGCCTGTCATTTGATAAATTCTTCATCTTAAATATTACTACCATGTAAGCGCTTTGGTTGTCCCTTTAAGAATCAAACCTCAATCCCTATAATCTAACGCCACAACTAAGAGAACTTGTTAGAGTGGTTACAGTTAAAGATTTTTTAAATTCTTAAAAAGACATTGAATAAAATGGATCAAAGGCATCAAAGGTTTAATGTTCATCATTTATAAAATCAAAAAGAATTTATCAAAATCCCACACTAGTAGACATTTTGATTTCCAGGCAGAGCTAAACTGAACTATTTTCAGAAGATGACACTGCCTCTGGACAACAGGCATTCACCCAACTCCACACAAAGAAAGCAAAATGTGACAAAAGGAGTAACCTGAATATCTTTTGAGGGAAAGTGCATAAAGAGGGGATCAAGTAGTTCTGGTATACTGCGTCGGTTTTTGATCCTTTCCAACAATGGAAGAACGACTTTCCAGTAGTGGACACTGCGACCGATGTACTCCTTCTGGTCGTAGTATGAGTTCACTCCGTCACCCTGGGTTATTAAATAGACCACAAAGTTGCAAATTAAGGAGAGAAGGTAAGCGCACCATATTAGCTTAAAGCAGTGCACTGTTACACTGAAATAATGACACTACAGAGACATGTCAACGTAAAGAATAAATGCTTTCCTAAACCTGACATGAGTAGTTAGTAGTCTTTTGCACATATCATTGTTGAGCACCCAATATTTCTTACTCGTTTTATCTCTTACTCGTTTACTTGATTAATCATTAAATAATTGTTTACTGCTGCCTGGAAACAGTCAGTGACTGTTCAGACGTCTCAATTTTGATCACATGTAACAGTCAGAGTGAGACAGACAGGAGCAGGTGGAACGACACGTGTCTGTGTAGGGTCTGGAGAGGCGCTGGTTTAAGCAGCTGCTATTTTTCAGACTGTGCTCATTTGCTTGTACACCACCGCCAACCCCAGATGAACTTCCTTTGACTACCTCAGTAACGATTCAAATGAAGGACATTCATCATATTGATATATTCACATTGATGTTCACGTATAAATTTTTGACTGAATAATGATTACATTGTCATCAAGCTATGCAAAATATCAAAGGACGAACTTGTGAATTATAATGTTGTATTTACACTTTGTATACATTTTAAGTGTTTGTAGAGTTTTGCATGTAGGAGCCATTAGAAGATGGCAAACCCAACTAAGTCATACACAGAATAGCCATATAAACTCGTCTTCCCCCAGGTCTTCGACATGATGAAAATATATATTATATGTACCGATACTAGCCTTTAATAGTCTACTCAGTACAGTGACTACAATAAACCAAAATAGACAAGTATCAACACACACAATGAATAATCTACACTGTTGAGACATTCAGGTACTGCTGGCTGAAGTAGAAATGGCCTATGCACCAACACGTTTCACTACAGATACCTGTATACGGAATTACATAGTTTTCTACAGGTAGATGATCAGCTTCTACTGGGCTGTGTAGCTTCATTGTCTGCGATTTACTGATGCGTGTGAGATACATGCTTGGGCTCAAGCACACAATAACATTTTATAATCAAGAAAAATATACTTCCATCCTTTTAACAGACTGTGGGTTGTGTCTGGACATTTTGTCTCAATCAATCAGTGTTGGTTCCAAACTGGTTGTAGCCATTAACACTGGGAAACTCCTTGAATTTGCACTGGAGGTTTGTCAGTTGTTTCAACCATTAAGCCCTGGGGTTATTGGAAGATGGGCTTTACCTAACCTAGACACCCAAAATAAACTAGAGATAGTTCCAGAGCTAGATCGTATACATGTACCTTGTTGGTAGCTATGGATAGTGTGTGTGTGTCTGCGTTTTACCGTCTGGCTGAGACACTGTGCCCAGTGGATGGCCAGGGCTGGTTGGAGCCCATGCTTCTCTCCAGCCCTCAGAGTGTTCAGTCCATGTTGCACAATCATGCGCAGTTTCGCTGACATGCCAGGACTACAAGAAGACAGTAAACAGAATATTGTTGAAAAAAATATGTTACAACAAATAATTAAAATATTTTGCTCAGTTCATGACACACTGGAGAAAATTAATGTCTGTGTCCACATAGGTGACGCATAGGTTTTCGCATCATCAGCACCAAGAGGCTAAAATGTTAATTTTATTGTCAAGAAGCTGGGAAACCGTATTTGGACTTCATTTTTGTAATGCAGGATTTAGACATATCCTTTATTAATCCCGGAGGAAATTGCATTTCAATAGTTTTGAAATGGTATGTGCCATTTGGACCTCGCTGTAGGTGCTGACATTCTGCAATTCAAAAGTGGAAGTAGAATACCTCAACACTTCAACCTTACACTATTGCATCATCAGTAAAATGATGAAATGATATGCATGTGGGGAAAAGAAACCGATATTACCCCTTTCCTACTTTAGGCCATGAAACACCCACAGTATTTGTAGTTTGACTCACGCTGCCTGCTTGTGAATGAGGCTGTATATGGCATCCCACCACTCCCTCTGTCTGTCAGTGGTCAGGAGACGAAGCAGGGGCAACGGAAGGCATCGAGGCTCATAGAGCTGCTGCTGGTTTGCTCCACTGCTGATCTTCGCCATCTCCTGCAGTTGACAGTGGCTACAAAACACGACACCGTACAAAAACACCTGGAGGTGCACAGACAAGACACTGTGTCATATTTTGGAAAATATGTTAAACTTCAAAATAAAAAAATAGAACACAAAAACTGGTCAGTCAAATACTGCTACGGCAGAATGTAACTGTACTTTCACTATCAAAAGTTCTGACGATTAAATCTTTCCTTTTGGGTCACTTGTGTATTAAATTTAGAATTGATTTGTTGGTTTGTCAGTGTCATTAATACATTTAGCTCTTCCTTCAGATCTTCAATGCGTCACTAAAGCCAGCTCTTGGAGATTATATGGGGGAAAAGCTTCATCTAATGTTTTGTGGACCCACCAGTCCAGCTCACGTGATTCCACCTACTTCCAAATCCAGCACACAGATAGACTCTGGTGCGTTGGTGTCCAGTTTAGAAGTTTCCAGAGTAAGCCGAGGAAAGAGCTGCTGTAACCAGTCCCGAAGGGCTGGTCTCTGGCCCAGAAGCGTCCACTGTATCCCTAGCCAGCTTAGATATTGTAAGTCACCATCATGTAGAAGGATAGAGCCTAGGGAGGAGACAACAAAGCTAATATTTGAGCTTGCTGAGATACAATATTCATGAACCACAACCTCCAGAAAGAGCCTTCAGTGTGTTTACAAAACATTTAAGAAGTTTTTCAGGCTAATATGGAACCAAGGCAGATATTGCTTCATACCAGCATCCCATTTGGCCAGCTGAGAGAGCTCTGGAGCCGTAGTGTTGAGGGAATGAATGTCATCGTTGGCAATGAAGGAAGATCCAGTGCAGGCTTGTGATCCAAACAAGAGCTCAAACAATGAGTTCTGACCACAACGGTTCCCGAATGCCTCCACAACCTACACAAAAGGAATGTTTCAACACATTTCAATTAATCATCACTCCATCTAACAATATTTTGTGATACTACTGTATATTGATAAAAACAAGTAGCATAAGTGATAATAAAAGCAATATTTTCAGTGAATTTATCACAATTTCCATCTACTGTCATAAACCACTTTATCGTGGGGTAAAATAGGTACAATCTGTAAACTGAATAAGAACACATGGACAGACCTCTCTGATCAAGGTACATGAATCGGAGCTCAGATTTAGCAACATGTGGCCAGCCTGACTCTGTCTGTCATTGGCCAACAGCTCCAGAAGCTGTGGGACTGACTGGTCTCTTTTGGACACTTTAGCCTTTGGTCGAGGGACCTGGTGGAGGAAACACAAAACAAAATCAAAACACTAACTAGAACCAAGGCAGTCACAGACTGCAACATCCCGCGACACCCCTGAACTCAAAATTTTACCCTGACCTACTTTCATTAGTCAAAGATTAAAGCTAGTGCTCTGACCTACTTTCATAGACTGAGGCACTAGCTTTGATCTATGGTCTTACTCACACTGGCCTTCTCCCTCGTCTTTCTATCTTATCAGGTTCCTGAGAGTACAAAATTTGAAATTTGACCTTGACCTAGTTTTCTCAAGGTAAAGGTCATCATCTGATTATCATCCCCTTTGCTGCCCAAGTAATGTATTTTTTGTTCCATCTTTCTATCTGCAAAGGTTGCGAAGATATTTGGTGGGCTAACGAACGGACGAACAAACAAACACACGAACCCTGACAATTACATCACCGCTTTGAA
Organism: Antennarius maculatus; assembly: GCA_013358685.1. Classification (NCBI taxonomy): domain Eukaryota; kingdom Metazoa; phylum Chordata; class Actinopteri; order Lophiiformes; family Antennariidae; genus Antennarius; species Antennarius maculatus. Next base: position 9,876,681 of record CM023618.1, read on the forward strand.
GCAGGATGTAAAAATACAAATTACGTGTAATACTATTTCAAAACTATTGAAAAAAACTTTTGAAGTGTGAATTTCCTGCTTCATCATCTTAAAGTGAATCGGAATTCATCAACTGGCAGTTGTGTCTGGTTGTTGTGTTGATACCTGGTAAGCCAGCAGGTAGCATAGTGCAGCCAGGTCAATGACGGCCCTCCAGGTCTGCTGGCGTTCCTGAGCCATCTTCAGCAGCAGCGTGGCAACATGCAAGTAGAGGTGACCTCTTAACTCCACAAACATGTCGAAAAGATCATCTGCATGGCGGCCAGCAACACTGCTCAGCATCTGCATTGCTTCATCAAAACTACACAAACACAGACACTCAGGTTTTTAAACATACAGCATCAGATTTTTTTTTTTTTCTGTTTTGAAGATATGTCAGAGGACTAAATAAGGATGACATCTGGAAAGAAAATTCTGAAGCAGTTTTGAACTTTGTTAAATCAAATGCCTTGATTTAGATTACAATATATAGTACAGATCCAGTTGTTCTTTTAAGGCATTTTCCACAATAAAGACGAAAATTGTGAAGCAAAGGCTGTTGCCTTTATATAAAGCAGTGAACACGATACAGGACAAAGTAGAGGCTGAGGAATTTACAGGAATTTTTTTATTTGGGGCGGCAGTAGCTCAGTCGGTATAGTGGGTCGTCCCATGATCCAAGATGACCCAAGATCAGCGGTTCGATTCCTTCTCCCGCCCAGACATATCCGGAGTATGAGCTGACAGTGGGAGGTGTCAGCTCACCTCCCGAGCACTGCCGAGGCGCCCTTGAGCAAGGCAACGCAAGCAGCTCATTTGAGGCACACCGCGAAGTTGCTGCTTGTCAGTCTGCCTCCCCCTATACAAATTGCCTGTACTAATTGCATGCTTAAAGACCCTTAGTGTGTGTGTTTGTTCAGGGGCCTGTACACACTATACATGCATGTCTAACATATGTATTTGTACATGATAAAATACATAATAAAAGTGAGTTTCTTTCTTCTCTTTATACACAAATTTTATACAAACAAACCTGAACTTGAAAAAGTGGAAATGAGGATTTGATTTTTATAGCTATAGCTCAAATAAAGAATATTACCTACCCTTTCAGGGCATCCAGGCTAGGCTGCATGCTGCTCTCAGACAGAGAGATTCTCAGTAGACTACAATGGGCCAATAGCAGTTCCCTCTGAAGGCGGCGGCACATCTTTTCATTACCAGAGACATTAGGCTGTGCTAAGTACTCCTGCAACAAAGGTCACCCATTTTTTTTAGTGAATGACTGGATATAAAACCATGAAAAACAATATCAGCCCTGTCAAATGTTCTATGAAATTCTGTCTTTACGTGCTGACCTGCAGTGTGTGCAACACCACTGTGTACCAGTCCCGACTGTGCATTAGCACGCCTTTTTTCTCAGCAGCCAGGCAGTGCTTAACAGCTTCATCGAGTCGTCCATCCTGACAAAACAACTGAACCAGCTTCACATTCACATGAGCATCAGCAGGCCGCGCTGCCAGCTCGGCCTGCAGGAGGTCGAACAGCTGGTTCCAACCCTGCTGACCCTGACGGCTCAACAAACGCTCCTGTATGAATAGACACAAAAAAAATCAAAGACTCAGTATGCGTTTGCTTTTCATTTGCTTCCTGCCTCCTTCAAAAACAGTTAAAAATCAAATTTAAAGACAATGACGACAGGGCGAGGTACATAGTAGGCTGTGACTTTGGTCACATAAGTTAACCCTTTGCCTGTCGCCGCCTTGCAGCAACTGATCTCTTTCGGCAGACTTTCTCTGACACATTGGACAATTATTGGTGTTAACTTTCTGTTTCTGACCAAACAACGTGTTCGCTTGAGGGTGCGCTCTGACATACGCAAAATATGTTGCATCATAAGCTGCCGCAACTTTTCCATGTTTCCCTGATTCACAGTTCTCCATTCTGTAACTGGATCAGTCGTCATTACGCTGCATTCTATGATAAGATGCTTGATTTTCACTGACAACCTCCGTCAGACTGTCACCCAGCCCTTGAAAAACGTAATGGACTTCTATAGTCGTGAACGGCAGCCAGTGAGTTTAATGAGAACAATAGATAAATTCAACAAATTACTGATGCATTGCACAATGGAGATCTTACTGGAAATTCAACATCAGAACAGCTCACCTTAAGGCTGAAAATTGCTGGGCTTCCTGGCAGCAGCTTAGCCGCTTTCTCCACCCAAAACTCTGCTCTGCTGTCACAAACCTCCATACTGACCAGTAACTCAGCCACCTTCAGCACCAGGTCTCTCTGTGCTGGGTTCAAATCCACTGACCGCTACACACAAAGCAGTGAAGATGTACAAATGTCAGTTTTTACAAAGGATGAAGACATGCGGTCTCTCTGAAAGGCAAGACTATCCAAAAACAATTCACCAATAGTCACTCATGGTAAACAAAAGTATTACCATGAGTGACTATTGGTGTGTCAACAACAACCAGACATTTTCAAACTTCATAATTGTGAAGTCAGAACTTTTGTTACTCCTGGGACATATTCTACCCACCTTGTAACATCCTACTGCCTTACTGATGTCCCCCTCTCTCTCGTACAGCTGCCCAAGGAATTTATGTGCTTTCGGATCCCTCTCCTGAACTTTGAGATACTCTGACACATGTCTAAGAAGACAATAAAGAATACAACACTGCCGTGAAAATAATGAATACCTCTCGAGAAGCAATAACACATTCAGTGTTAAGGGGAAAATGACATGCTTACCTCTTTGCAAGGTCATATTCCTTCGCTTCAAAGTACAATTTAGCAAATAAAAATCCTTTGATTGGTTTCTGAGGGGATAAAATATAGGAGTGAATCAAAAATGTTTTAAACAGTTTTCATCAAGTGCTTCTTTTATATTAATGGGAATCACATATATATGAACTAAATGGTAAATTGTATAAGATTTTGATTTAAGATATTCAGGTTACTCCATATTACCCCTTTTCTTTAGCTTGGTTAGCTTCCACTCAAAGAGGGGTCAATCACTGCATACAATAAACTGAGGCAAATTTATTTGTTTTATTATAACTTAGTGATTGATAGGCAAAAATGTAAATCCATCTGTCATCTGTGCTTTCCCGTTTTCTTAAACATACTGTAAATATTGACACTGAGAACCAATTTTGCGACATTATAGACATTTATATATATATAATATATATATATATGACACCATAAATGACTCATGAAGTTTTAAGTGAAACTTTAATGTCAAATCCAATAGGAGTATAAGTCTCTGGACCCTGAGGTGAACCGTCTTCAACCAACCTAAAGCAAATCCATTTAATTTTTGCTCTTCTCGGTTTAATGTCAGCGTGATTCTGCTCCTGGACAATCCTCTGTTCTTCCGCACGTTTCAAACTAGTATTTGCAGCACACAGAAGCAGTAAAAGCCGACTGGAGGCTAATTCCTTCGGCTAACCGACAAGAGCTGCTAGCAAAACCACATGCCGCGCATTTTCTGAGCATAAAGGGGAGGAAACGAGGAGGCGTCATGATGCCGGTTAGCTTGTGCTGCTGCTGCTATACACGGCACGTAACTGGTTATACAAACCAAGGTAAGAAACTAAATGATGTACCATTACCTCACAACAATCAGAAGTGTATTTGCGCTCACTCGATTTAGGTGTTCAGGTTGTCTACTCGTACTCACTGGCTCTCACATGCAACGGACTGACATGGTGGCAGCATGCTAACACTGGCCGCCGGCTCAACTTACGTCTTTGAAAGAGGGAGAAGAACTCTGCACCGATGAGACGTAACGATCCACTTCTGCTTTACTCCGCCGCATGGCTTCCACATCCAGATTCTAATGTAACAGGTGGCTGTGGTGAGCGTCACACAAGGAATTCACACAATTTAAAAACTGACACTAGGGTCTGTTCAACGGTCACTCCGTTTCGTTAACTCCCCATGTTGTTTGTTGCGCAGTCTCATTGCCGTCAAATGGCAGAGGGTCACGTGGGCCGCGTAAGTCTTGAATCCCTTTTCTTAACCAATGAGAAGGGAGTATCAGGCTTGACGCACGCTGACACACATTATTTTGAAGCATTGTGCGGGCTAGTCGAGGATAAAGGAATTTACAACATGGACGAAGTACGTTATCTGACCGGGATGAATCATATAATGTCTATTGATTTCATATGATAATTCAATGTTGCAATACGTTCCTTATTATTAAATAAAAGACTTATCAACCACGATAGATAGATAGATAGATAGATAGATAGATAGATCGATCCCTCTGCGCTTGCGCGAGCAGGCTGCAGTTTCCTCTGCTCAGAGCGACTTTGTTATGCTTAATTTTGCATTTTTTTCTATGTTTACCTCAGCCACTGGAATTCCACCTCCTTCCACGACCCCCTGCTCCCACCACAACCCAGACCGTCATCACTGCAGAGCTGGTGGCAACAACGCTGAGGCTCCGACCCTATAAGGCGGCTGGACCAGATAAGGTCTCCCCAAGACTCCTCAGAGCCTGTGCTTCGGAACTGGGGGACCCCCTGCAGCAATTGTTCAACCTCAGTCTGTGGCTGGGGAGGGTCCCGTCACTGTGGAAGACCTGCATCGTCCCTGTACCCAAGAAAGGACACCCTACCGAGCTCAACGACCACCGACTGGTCGCTCTTACCTCCCACGTAATGAAGACCCTAGAGCGACTGGTCCTGGAGCTCATGCGTCCACAGGCAGAGCAGGGTTCCTGCAGGGTTCCTGCTCTGCCCCTTCTTGTACGCACAGTCTGAGTTGAGTGACCAGTCCAGTCTGCTGTCTAGCTGCAGTCCCAGGTACTTATAGTTTCCTACCACCTCCACCTCACTGCCCTTGATGATCACTGGCTGTGGAGAGGAAGGTGCCCGTCAGAAATCCAGTACCATCTCCTTCGTCTTGGAGACGTTGAGCTGGAGTTGGTTCTGTTGCACCACGCCACGAAGTCAGCCACCAATGCCCTGTACTCCCCCTCATCACCCTCCCGGATACATGCCACAATTGCAGTGTCATCGGAGTACTTCTGTATGTGGCATGTATCCGAGTTGTGCTTGAAGTCCATTGTTTAGAGGGTGAAGAGAATGGGGGAGGGCACGGTCCCCTGTGGTGCCCCCGTGCTGCTGGTCACCATAAAAGACAAACAGTCCCCCATACGGACGTACTGGGGTCTGTCCGTTAGGTAGTCCAGCTCACGAGATAAGGGTCCACAGCCATGGACATCAGTTTATCCTGCAGGAGCCGGGGCTGGATGGTGTTGAAGGCGCTCGAAAAGTCAAAGAAGAGCACCCTGACGGCACAGCCCCCGGCGTCCAGGTAGGAGAGCACGCGGTGGGGGAGGTAATAGACAGCGTCGTCAACCCCAACCATGGCCTAATAGGCAAACTGGAGAGGCAAACAGGGACGATGCAGGAGGTTTTCCACAGTAACGGGACCCTCCCCAGCCACAGACTGAGGTTGAACAATTGCTGCAGGGGGTCCTCCAGTTCTGAAGCACAGGCTTGGAGGAGTCTTGGGGAGACCTTATCCTGTCCAGCTGCCTTATAGGGACGGAGCCTCCTCCGCCACCAGGTCTGCAGTGATGACTGTCTGGGTTGTGGTGGGAGCAGGAGGTTGTGGCAAGGTTGGAAGTCCAGTGGTTGAGGTGGGGTCGTTAAGCTTCGCAGTTCTAGGAGTGGGCTCGGGAGAAGTGGCAGGGGTGGAAGGAGAGGAAGCATAGGAGGAGGGAGCATCAGTGGAGCGGTCTGCAGGGCCGGGAGAGGCCTGGAATGAGGAGCAGGGAGTGGTGGGGGATACTAATCATATTTCACTATATTCTTCCAAGAAAACCTTGACAGTCAATAAAAAGGAAACCTGAAAAGCCGGCAATAGTTAAAATGTTTTAACAAACCATTTTATAAACTACAAACATATTCCTTTGTTCAATCAGTTAGTGTTTTTTTACGATGACTATAAATGTGTATTGTTATGAACTCATCAGTGTGGTCCGTGCTAAAACACATTTAATCCCTGTATAGTTCATCCAAGGGAATACATTTAAGCTGAATTTTAATTCTGCAATTGTCATTGTAGAACAAAGCTGCCTTGTGCATGACTAATATAACCCTTCCTCCATGCAAGTTCACAGAAAAAAATACGTCGCTGGTTAAGGCGCAAAAGAGTACACATAATTTATGATCTTGGGAATTTTTCATAACCCTTAGCGCCCTTTGAATCCTAAATCGATGAGTGGACATGTGTTAATTCCAAGTGAGTGAATTTAAATAAATAGACATCAACAATAGTGGCATTGACATAGATGTTTATTTAGACACAGTGGCAGAATTATCTTGGATCTAAATAAAAAATATATAGCCATTCAAGTTTAGAACATGCACTTTGGTGAGTTTACATGAATAAATATTTCTTCTTAACAAACACTAAGAAAGGAAAATACATTTGTAGAGCAGTGGCTTTTTGCAGAAGTCTTTTCAGCATCCCAGGTAATAATGAATAACTATTCACTGGATTATTTTTACTAGTGCTTAAGCAACAATAGTTAGTTAATAGTTATACGTTTATGTGGCATATGAGAAATGTTGCGACATTATAGATAGTGAAATTCACACCAGTCGCATTTTATGAAATATCGGAATGTGTTTTTTTCTATTGACCCACTTCGTAAAACAGTAGCATTCTATGATCAAATGCTGTTCAGCTGAGGCATTTTCAGATTTCCCATTCACAAAAGTTGTCTTTCTTTCATAATAGGGTCTAAATCCTGACAAAGTCGGTACACCTCTCTAAGAGGATCATTCCCTGGATTACAAACAGCAGGGACACACATGTTCTAACATCTAAAATTACTCCTGCTTCCGGTCTCTGCATAACAGTTGTCTTATATTAAATCCTGTTACTGTGAAGCTAATTAATAAAATTACTTGCTGAGAATGTCACAGAAGCGTTCTTTCATCTTTACAGTATATTAAAATGTAGTTAAAGTTTAGAACTCAACTGAATTACTTTGAAAGGTTCTTGTAATATTCATCATTCCTGCATGTACTTAATTGTAAATACCAGATTGTTTTACACATAAACTGCATAGCAAATAAAAGGCAAGAACATTGCAGGTGATGGCTGAGTGTACCACCGAGGCCACATGTTGTCATCTGTGTCATCAATAAACTGTAGATACAAAAGTTGGTATTGCTCAACACAAAAGCTATTTTGCATGACAGTATCACACACACAAAAGAACAATAAAAATATAGGTATATGAATGGAAAAATGAAATACTGGAGATATTATATACACATTATATAAAATTATTTTGTCAACTTTCTTTTAGTTTGGTTTGGCATCATGTCACAAGTAGGCAAAAAGTAGAACAGCCTGTCAACATGTTTTTATTGTTGTAAAGCTTGTATCATTTAGAAAAAGAGGACCATGGTCATCTGTGGCTTAATATATATGTATAGTTAAATAAGGCAAGCATGTGAGTGTGGTATTTCGGCAAAAGGCACTGAATTAAGTAATATTAAACTGAGTGGCTAACTAACCTGCCACTTTCCAAGACATTACTGGCTGTAACTGAACTTACTAAAATTGAGCCTGTTTTCAGATCAGTTATACTACAAAACACACAAAACCTTCTTTTCTATTCTGAAAATGTGACTCGCATGACCACATGTCATCTCATCTATTTCTCTATCCCTCCAGCTAGTAAACTGCGTTTACTTCCGTGCAACAGTTTCAGATAGTTTCTTCAGCCTCTTCTTCAGCTCCAATGGGAATTTCTCATAACACTTCTTACACACTGGCTTCATGTCAAATTCCACAAACTTGTTCCTGAAGAAAAAAAGGGTTGCAGTCACAGGTTGGAATTTAAACATCATCATTTCCAGTGTGCACATATCAGTATTATTTTATAGCTACTGAACATGAGCAATGGCTTCATAACCTGTTCATTTGTAACTGCACTTCAGAATACTACCAGTCACGAAACTATATGTGTGTTAGAAAAATATGAAAAAGGCTGATATTGCGGATAGGTACGTTCAACTACTACTGACATCGCCTGCTAAGTGGAATTATTTTCTCTTATAAAACCACATCCAGATAAGAATTTTTTTTCAACAAGTTTCATGATTTAAATAAAACCTGTTGAGGACTGTGAAATCTCAACAGAGGTGACTGAGGTGACAGTCTGGGCTCTATGAATGTTTGCTGTTCCTGATAGCATTTCCTTTCCAAGCATGTAATCTCTAGCAGGACCAGAACACATGTCTAACCCAGTCGGACCTAAGCACTTCTACTGCTGCATCCAGAAAACTCCTGAAAGAAGTGAAGGATTTACTTGTTTTACACCCAGACAGAGTAGGAAACCCAGGAAACAACACATTCCCTTCATCTTGTGACTAATCTGACTTTCCTCCTTACATAGCAGGGGTTACCAGAGGACAAGACCTAATCTTTTACTTTTGGCTGAGAAGCAGTCATATAGTGAATCCAGTGTTCACCTACAATATCTTAACTAAAGTGGCTTGCAATTCAAATGAACTATGTATTACAGAGAGATGGAAAATAAATGTGGCATGGAGCATGTTTGAAATATGAAGACAATGAAACACAAGCATAGAAACAAAAAGGAAAGATGATGGAAACTGACCAAAGTTAAATGGTGGAAGTGAGGAGAAAGTAGAAAGAAAGGATCAGAGACACATGGGTATCAATAATTTCTTCTTCTTGTCTTTTGAGTCGCGCTCACGCTTGGCCAGCCGACGTTTCATGTCGTCCGGCAGGCGTTCGTAGCAGTGCTTACACACAGGCTTCAGATCCACCTCCACAAACTTATCCTTGATAGAGCAGGGAGGAGAGAAGAATGGCAAGGTGTGTCAAAAAGGGGGAAGAACAGAGGAAGAAAAGTGGAGAGAGCAGGAGTAAGGCAAGAACAATGGAAAGACAAAATTAAAAGAGAAGACAAAATTGAAAGAAGACAGCTGCATAGAAGGCAGGGGAAAGGAACAGAAGTGCACAAGAAGAAAAAAGAGAGGAATGACTTAAAGGAAGAGGAGTGGAGGGATACACTCAGAGATTCGGGATTACAAAGAGAGATGAACATGAACAGGAATGAAGCAGACTGTTCGAAACAACAGCAAACCTAAATTACAGGTTGGCCTGGAAAAACATGACAAGCAGGTTGAACTAATTACACAAGAACTTCAAAATACAATAAGAAGCATAGGTACAATCGAGGTTAAATAAGAGGACTGACCTGTGGGTTAAGATACTATCATTGCTACTGTTTGCATCCTAACATACAGTATGTTTATACTTACTTGAGGGTGAGCTTGGTGTTGCATGTAGAGCAGGCAAAACAGTTGACACACCAAGCCTTGTTCAGGGCTGACACCACTGAAAAAAATCCAACAAATTTGGTTAGCTTCAGAAAGTGGTCACAAGATGAGATAACAATTTCAGAATCATGTTTTCTTGCCAATAAATCTGCATACAATTTGTGAAACAAAACAGATTGAATACCATATCAAATTTAAAAGAGCTGCACAATGAATGATGTATGACAACTCCACAAATTTTGCATTTTCAATTTAAAAAAAAAAAGTTTTCTCACCATCTCCTTCAATGACACGATTGCAATGGTAGCAAACATCACCAAACAGCTGAGTGGCATAATGGGAGAGAACCAGAGAGTGAGCAATACAGCACATGTCTCATCAGTCATCGAATTTGGTAACACAATGCACCATTGGAAGCTTTCATCAAAGCTCAAACAACATGCCGTGTTCAAAAAACAAGCGAAGGCATTGGTTAGAGAGGCCTTTTCACTGGAAGCACCAGAAGTACAACAATGGGAAGAATAACTGCAGAGGCCAGCTTAAAGTGGGAATCCCCAATCAAAGAAATTACATTATATACTTGCAACATATTAACTTTTCTTCAGCTGAGTGAATAAAACATACAGTTGAGGACTTGTATGTTATAGGATCAGCCAGAAACAGAGCTCTTCCAGGACAGGTAAAAAAAACAGCTGCATGTTTCAGTTTATTTATTCTATTTGTGCTCTACATTAACATTTCCAGCACTGTTGAGTGTTACCTGATTATAGTGTGTTTCACAGTAGGCCAGGCCCTTGCGCTCGTAGTGACGGTGTCCCAGGAATGGTTTCTCACACTTAGCACACACAAAATGCTGGGAACAAACCCACAGCCAAGCACAAATAGTTAGCACAGTTAAGCAGGAACTCAGACATTATCAGGTCAAACCAAAACCAGATCGGTTCAGTCCAAACGAAATGGAGAAGACGCTGTTGAGCTCCAGAGCCTCTAAAATGGCATATGAGGAATTACTGATCAGGTATCATCATTAAAATGGAATGTGAACTATTTTATGAGGATCCCTTACATTAATGAGGAGACCATTTGTATTTGCAATAGATAATCAAATCATATTAATATAGAATTTTAATGAACAAAACAAAGAGTGTCAGCCCCTTTATTCTGTCATTACGCAAGATATTTAAATTCTAAACAATTTATACCCAAAATAAAGAATGCATTTTCCATATGTTTTTCTTATAACAGGTAAAAAAAATAAGTGTAAAAACAAGTAGATTTAATTAATTCCAGGTAACTGGGTTGAAAAAAACAATGCTCTGACATTGATTGGATGACTGAACTTGTTCACTAGTATAGGCTTGTTTTGAGCTTGGGACACGCCAGCAAAGAAGCAAGGAGTGGCGTACAGGGCAGCAATCAACGTCAGGCCAACTCTTAATTCCCTCACCATGTCAAAGTGTCTCTCACAATAGGCATGACCGCCTCGCTCAAAAAACGGGTGGCCCTGAAATGGGCGTTCACACACAGTGCATACATGATGCTTTGTGTCGAGGAGGGAGCACAGAAAGCAGGAAAATGACAGCAGAACATGAAACGACAGAAGTAAAGATAAAGATAAGGAGGAAAAAGAAAAAAGTGAAATATAGACCCTGTAGTGGGTACACAGTTGGATGGACGGATGGACAAACAGACCTACAGATAGATAATGGAGGAAAATGGAGGAAAACAACAATGAGGAAACTGACCAAAATAATGACATAAACTAAAAAACACTGTGTAGATAAAACTGATAGAATATAACAGAAATTGAAGTGAAATCACAGGAAAGAAATGAAAGAGAAGAGATGAGTGAAAAATACAAACATTCTCTTGAAATATACCGGCATCTAAGGTCAAGCAAGTTGTATTTCAACAGGAAACTGCATAAAAAATTTTAGTAAATTACAGACCTGTGAGACTCAAGTTCTGATTTGTGTGTATGGAAAACACAGAAAAAAAAAATCAATCTCAAAGATTGTAAAGACAATTTTTTTTAAATGTAAACAATTATCACATGTAAAATCCCCTAAATAGATCACATCAGTTCTCTAGAAAGAAATTTTGACTGTTTCCTAACATTTATCAAAGTAAAGCTACAGTTTAAATCGCACCTCCACATGCCACTGCTTGCCCATGGCATTAACCACACGGCCCTCGATGGGCCTCCTACAGGCTCCACATATGGGGACACCCATCTTGTCATGGCAGGGCAGACAGTAGAGCTCCCCCTTCAGCTCCCTGGCATCAGCTGTCAGCTCCTTACTGCAGGATAAAAATTATTATTATTTTTGCTTACAAAACATCCTTTGGGATTAATAAGGTATACTGTATATCTATCTTTATTATCTTGACCAACTCAGACCCTGGTGTAAAATTAAGATGCAAGATGTCTTGTAATTCACTCGCTGAGTAAGAGCGCACCTCATCTGCTCTATGTGTAAAACATATTTGTACTGTATATTACAATAACTACAGTGTCCACTGGATGGCAGGCTATTACTCCAAAATTCTTGACAGAAGTCTTGATGAGTATTTGAGTCTCAGTGAATTACAGTTGTAACAGTTATCTATGTAGTTGTAACAGTTATCTCTGTGATTCCAGTGCAGTGATGAGCATGTGTATGTTTACCCGCAATTGTTGCAGTTGAAGTGATCAGGATGATAGGGGTCATTCTTGAACAGCAGAGGCTGCTCCTCAATGATGGCATGGCACTTCTGACAGATGTACTTGCCAAGGCCCCGAGCTTTCTCTCTGTTGTGACAGGGACGACACAGGTGCCTGATGGGAGAGTGAGGAAGAAAATACACAATAAAAAAGGCAGACAGAAAACTGCTCATTTAGACAACCTCTTTGCTCTATGAGGGTCCTTCCTCTTGCACACCCATACGACTGTATCTGTCCAGTGTGATGGCTGCTACAGAGATAGTCACTCAGTGCAGCTGTAACACCTGAATTTCCACCAGAGATCTCCATAAAGGTTATTCTTCATTAGAAAATTCATATGGGGATAAATTAAAGAATAATTTAAAAATTAAATGGAAAACTTTTATTTTGTTGACTAAAAAATACCTTCAACAACGAATGACTGTTGAGTGAGGACTGGTGAAGGAACTGACCTTCCAGCATTCTTAACAAATCCAACATCAGCGAGCACAGCCTGGCAGATATCACAGCAGAAACAGTCTGGATGCCAACTGTTGTTCATAGCCTTGATCACGCGGCCAATGATGAATTCACCTTGGAGATAACCACAAAACATATACATAGATATTTTTAGTTTAATGGGCATTCCCTCCTGTCTTCACATGACCCTGAACAGGTAAATATAAACGAATGGTATTCTGTGTAGTTCCTGTACTTACCACATTGGTGGCAGCAGGGGGCAAAAAGCATCTGGAAGTCATGCTCACAGTATTTCCTGCCTTCAAACTGTCAAAAATATCCAAACAGTTTGAGTAATTATCAATCAAAGGGTACAGCCTAATCATGAAATTTTAAGGCATTCACAAATACATTCTTCTGGTTCCTAACAACACAATTTTATTAAAAATGACAGTACCAGCGCATCATTTGTATTTTACCAGGTTACATTGTCATTGAGAGAATACTCAATGCAGAACTGCCTTATATTCTACACAATAAAAAGCTGGAGTTTTATGAGGTACAGCAGGTTAAAATCAGTCTAAAACATTCAGTAAAAAAGTTGGTGACAGGCTGCAGAGAATGGCTGGTACCGTTTAATAACTGTTACTCAGCAGTAATGACTGAGAAACCAAAGGTCCCGTGGGCTGCGCTGAAGAGCAAATGTACTTGACACTGAAACTATTCCCTTCAGAATATGTGTTAGAGGCCAAAGTCTGTAAAAACTGTAAAAACATGTAAGATGGACAATGTGACATCACACTATTTTGCAAATAATGGTTGCTCTTTCATCTGTTTATGCACATTTGTACACAATACAGATGTAGGATAAAAAATGTTCCAAGTCACAAGGACCCACATGATTCTGGTCTGGGCGAGCTTGGTTAAATAATGCACTGGCTAGACAGGGAGGTACAGTATTCCGCACAGCTATCACTGAAGCATTCTCAATGGATTTGTAAAGCAGTGTTGAATACACAACAGACAGTTTTCAACATACAAACTCAATTGGTTCAGAGAAGTTGTTTGGAAGTTGAATTGTTTGTAGGTTTTTATTTATTAAATTTTAATCTATAATCAGCATTTGAGCTCATTTAAATAACCATTACTACTCTAAATATGAAAGTACTATTCCCCAAGACTTAGCAGAAACAACACATAATAAAATATAATACATTGTTTCGAGTTGTTTCGAGTTGTTTATTGTTTCGAGTTAAATCATTCTTGATTACATGTCAGTTTTTTCAACAAAAACACACAGAAAAATAATAATCAATTTCACTCGACTTCATGTCTGTCTGCCACAAACTCTCTTATAATCTTAAAATCACTAGAAAACCATTATTACCTGTATATAATAATACAATACAAGTACTGAGGATAACAAAGACCTCTCTTTAAAAATGCAGGGTGTGCATTTCATTGTTGCATAGTGTGTTTGTGTAACATTACAGATGGATTACTTCACTATTAATTTGTTTAATTTTTTTAAAAAATATGTGTTTTAACCTTTTGAAGCATTAATATCAAAACTGTAAGTACAGTCAACCATTTAAATCTGGTGGATATGGATTTTTAGTTCAAGATCCATGTGAGAAATCCTACGATTGTAAAGACAGAGAAAAACAGGAACCAAACAAACAACAAATAAATAGACAAGATTAAATCAAATACTTAACGAAATACTTCAACGGTGATGCTTGGAACAACAGACACCACACATTTAAATATAAATAGATCTGTGTATTCACTGAGACTAACAAGCGTAAAAATCTTGTAGCAGTGTGTGAGTGTTGATCTTTAGTTGGCATGTTTATTTGCGACAACACGCAGAATTATTTACAGGAATCAAAGCTTAATTTAATATCCTTGATGTTTGTATTGACTGTTGAAAAATATTCTGTTAGATAAATTGACTCAACACAGGGGAATCAGGCTGTGAAGTCTGCTGGAGAGATGTCTGGCCTTGTGTCGGGGCTGATAAGCAAACGGTTTAGTGGTAGTGGGCTTCTAATAATCTAATTGTTCTCACTGCTTATTATGGGTTTAAATTTAGAGGAAAGAGTACAATCATCAGTCTGGTGCAATGCGGTGATTTAACTGCTGTTCATTTACCCTTTATGGTAATATGAAATGCATGTATTACTATAAATATTTAATTATTCAACAACATGTGTGTTCAGATGATGGATCCATATATATCTGAACCCATTGAACTGTTTTGGCAAAATAAATTTAGTAACAACTGAAAAGTGACGCTGATGGAAGGAAACAAATTGAATCCTGTAATTCATTTTCAAAAAGATCAAATGCTTGCAAGCATGATTTAGATTTTAAGTCTTATTAGTAACTTTCAAGGGACAAACATAACGTCAGCACTGAAGGAGAAAACACTGCAGTCACAAAGGACTGCTTACACGTGTCACAGGGGTTGCTGGACTCACGGGCATGAGACGGGGAGATGCTGTAGACACATTGCCAGAGCATTACGGCTTAAAACAAAATGTGGTGAAGAAATTATGAACGTGTTCAGCGTGGTTCTGATTATGTTCAGTCTTCAACAGTGAATGTTTTTTTCTGATGTTCACGGTGCAGCAGGGATGCAGCTGGAAATGTCCCAGTAACATACCAGAGCACTTTGCCTCCCTCATTTGTTATATTCAGACAGGCAAGGAGGAGGTTGATTTGCTTTTCAAATAATAAAGTCATTTACTATCACATTCATTTTTTAAAGTTCAAAATAATTATTTATCTTACCAGCTGGTTGTATTTTATTCTGTATATCAGCGAACCAAGTATACTAGTGAACAATTTGTGACACGGTTTTAAAATTATACATGTATTGTTGGATGATAAAAAGTTGTTGAAAAGACAAGGATGGAAACAATATGTTACCTCATAGAAGAGTCCCTCGGGGAACTGCTGGAAGCACTGGGCACACACAAAGCACTGCTCATGGTAGAGTTCCCCGTTGCTGTTCACTATCTTTTCAGCTGGAGCGAAGCCACTCTTACAGCGCTCACACATGGCATTGGCCAGAGCGTTGGCCATGTTGCTAAAAGGGAAAAAGAATGACAGTAGAAATAGTCAAAATAGTCACACTCATAGGGACAGGATAAAGGACAAAGAATTAATTCAAGCTAAATAAAAGCAGAAATCGGGAATGTAGTATTTAGACAGCAAAATGAGAATTCTTCCAGCAGAATTCTATTTGAATGCAGATTTATTGTAGTACATATTCACTGTACTTGCAGGACAATATATTGTACTTTC
Source organism: Antennarius maculatus (assembly GCA_013358685.1). Taxonomy (NCBI): domain Eukaryota; kingdom Metazoa; phylum Chordata; class Actinopteri; order Lophiiformes; family Antennariidae; genus Antennarius; species Antennarius maculatus. Next base: position 9,892,512 of record CM023618.1, read on the forward strand.
TTCTGAGTGTAGTTAATAGACTTAGTATAAATTTTTAAACAGTTACACTTCTTGAGATACTCTTTAAGTTGTTATACCTGAGAGAAAGATAAATTATTTTATTAGAAAAAAGCCAAGTAGTAATTATTTAAAAACAGTATGGATTTGTCTGATGACCACTAAGTTAAAATTAGAAATTAATTAGCCATGTTGGAGTTCTTGAATAAAAATTTTTTTTGTATTTTTTTTCCAAGGATGAATGTGGTGTAGCAGACAGATTTCTCTATCGTCTGATGTTGATGCACACACATTGCTTCCTAACACAAAAGGAACATGCAAGAAAAAACAGTGGGATCACACTGGCTTATCTACTTTGTCTGAATGTTCAGAATACCAAAGTGTAACCTGGCAACGCAGAAACACACACATAAGGCATGTCGGATTTTTATGGAGTGATGCCATCTGCTCTTTTTAACTTGGGAAAGAGGAAGAATTCCAGGGACACATAGGCACATTGCTTGTCTTTTTTTTCTTTTTTTTAACTTTTAACTGCTCATCAATGTGACATTAGAAAGGAAGGTGATGGAATATGGTCAGTGTTCATCTGGGTCCACTCCTCACAAGACTATCACATACATGAGGTTGTAGATACTAGGTCTGGACTGATACTGTACACACCAACAGCCCTGCCCTGACAAGTATTTGTGGGAGGAAATGATACATCCTTGAGGCATTTCCACCTTCCTAACTGCCTCTAGCAGCCTATGAGATCGACAAGCAAACAGATGTAGGACATAGAATCAGTACTCTTCATTCTACTCAAGGTCTTACCACTAGTAAATCTCCAGAATTACATCCTTGCTGTTGTAGCACAAGCATGAATTGAGTCACAGTTTACATCCATGTCTGTCCACTCAATAACATACAGTGACTGATTGAAGGCTTTCTTAGATGAGGCAATGAAGTCGTCCAAATTGCCTGAGGCTGCAGCACCAAAGAATATACAAGGAATGTATGAAAGCAGGAAGTTACTGATGAAAAGCCACAAATTTAAACAGGTTGATGTTTCACACTCATCTTCAAACTGGCACTAGAGAAGAACTTCCATCTCTGAGCAATTTACTCTGAGTAATGGTAGTGACAGATCTGAAGAAATCTCCTCACAGTTGTGAGAATGGGACAGGCAGATGAATGGACGACTTCAAAACATAATGTCTCATAATGCACCGCCTGAATGTAGTCACTAAAAGAGCGGTGACAGACCAGTTAGTCAGAGGGAGTTGGAGAACATGATTCCTCACCAGCTTCCCACTGTCAGATCTGTTCAAACGTAATGCTGCCAAAAAATGATCCTGGATCTAGCATTGGTGTCAAAGAGCTTACACCTGCACCATCCAGGCTACAAAATTCTAAGATAACAGTGCATTTTTAGGTTGAAATGCGACCATTACCTTTGTACCATGTACTAATATAAATATGAATTTAAACACAGTGAATAAAAACTTTGTAGATTCAACATCAGTTTTGATGTAAAAAAAGAGACACGTCAAACAAAGTAGGTCAGGAGGAGAAATGTACGACTCCACATCCACCCTTTGAACTGTAGTGTCCTTGTGTGTGACTAAGTGGAGGCTGGTTGTCAGCCATCTGTGGGAAAAAGATGTTACAATTACAATTTGGTTATTAAGATGGATGAAGTATTATTAATACTGACATTTTACACTTTGTTTCAAACGTCTTCTGGCCAGCACAGCTTAGGCTCCACTGCCCTTCATTGATTATGTCTGTTCCTTTAAGTTTCAAGTTTATTTATTTTTATATAGCCCAGATTAACAGAAAATGCCTCAAAGGGCTTTACAATCTGCACATGGATGGCATCTCTCTGACCTTTGTGTACTGCGAGCACCAGATAAGGAACAACTCCCACAAAAACCCTTTCATCAGGGAAAAAAATGGATGGGAGAAACCTTAGGTAGACTACAGAGGAGGGACCCCTCTTCCAGGAGCGAACAGATAAAGCAATAGATACCGCATGCACACATGAATAACACAACAATAATAATAGCAATAACAATAATAAATGTACACCAGAAACACACTGATCCATTCAGAAGATTGAGACACCACCAGCCGATGAAGCAGACAGAGGTCACCAATTACAGATGATCCAC